>JAHZMT010002148.1:0-40201 GCA_027743785.1 Sinhomidia bicolor | reverse complement strand
CAAAAAGAGGAGATGGAGTTGATGCAACAAAAAAATAAGTAATATATTGTTGTGTGACGTGCATTATTTGTTTCTGTTATTTGGCATACACAGATGGTGCAAAAGTAATTAAGCGAAAACTTTTCTTCTTTTTTTCTCTCTCTCTCTATCTCTATCACTTTCGCTTGTTTGACGCAGAGTATCCAAAAGTTTATTTCTTTTTGTAGAACAAGTGGAACGAATTTGGCGCGCGCGCGAAGACAATTATAAATTCATCATCGAACCACTCATTTTCAAATAAAGGGGGAACAATTGGTGGGTTTATAATAGGAAAACGTGAAAAGGTAGAAGTGGTAGGTAAATAAAAACCCCAGCCCACTAACTTGATTCAATTGCTGACCACAAAAGAGAAGAGGGGAAAAGTGGAGGGAGGGAAGAGAGAGAGAGAGAGGGAGAAAGTAGATTGGAGAGGAAATTGTTTTGGTATGTACATTAAACATAGATGAATGCGCACGTAGAGGGGAGGATAGATAGATGAATAGATAACTATTTTGGGGCTGCATACAGTGAGCAAGTGGAGCTAAGGAGAAGAGCGAGATATAAAATGTGTGTTTTGTTGTAATGTGAAATACAAGGCACAATTTTCACTGGCTGGAGGGAGAGCAGAGGCAAAAGTCTAATAATGGATGGCCGACTGACTGAGTGAAAGAATGTTGAGAGAGAAAGAGAGAGAGAGAGAGAGAGAAAGAAGAAGATGCAGTAGTGGAGGAGGACAGGATGTAGAATATGTGGAAGACATGACCACACACCAAAACTATATTGCGACACCCATAACAAGGAGGAAAGAATAAGAAGGGCAAATTCAGCGAGGCACACGGAATCAGTGAAAGTTTGATAAAGGTCTCCTCTTTGTCGTTTTTCTTTTTCTCCCTGCTTTCTTCTTTTGCCCTGTTTCACTTTTTCTTTGAGCCTCCTTTGTGAGTCTCTAGACTTTGTGCTGTCGATGTGTACACATCTCTCGTCCGCTCCTCACTTTCTCTCCTTTCCCTGTCTTCTTTACTCTTGCACATTACCACAGGAAGAAGGAGATGGTGAAGAAGACCAAGATGCAAAGCTAAAAGGCGTAAGGAGCTAAGAATAAAAAATAAGAAAAGAGAGGAAAAAAAGGAAGTTGGAGAAAATTGTGACTTAGGGAAAGCATTAGTATATCAACAGTAGTTATAGCGGTATGTAGTGATGGCAAGCGGTACAGAGCCTTGTAACATGCACACAGAGAGAAAGAGAGAGAGACAAGAGTCATCTCTCAGTAAGTCTGTCTGTGTGCACTACGTGCGTTGTGTGCTCACCCATCAGATCTACACCGTCTAAATATACCCCATATATAATTTATATTACCGTTTAAATACACACACACACACACACACACACACAAAAATAGAGAATAATACAGCATATTTGTAGATGGTACATATCTTCATCATTTACTTTTTTGTACTCTCATATTAATAAATATAAGTAGGCACCGCACACATTTCTATAGTGTTTCAACTCGAGCAGCAGGCTGCCTGCTGCTTCTTTCCCAACTTAGAAGGCCAGCACACACACACACACACACACACACAAACTTTCTCTTCATGTCAACTTAAATCCTGTCCAAGTTTTGAGTAATTCAACAAGCGAGAGAGAAAAGCAGCAAGCAAACTCTCTCTCTCTCAATTCCATCGTGCTGCTGCTTACTGTTGTAGTAGCAGTGTAGTCTTACCGTATCTCCATATAAAGTTTACTTGTGCTTTCTTTTTCTCTCGTCGCCGCGCTTTAACAGCAACATCATCATGAAAGAAAGCTCACCATCAGCAGCAAGCCCCACTTCTAGGAGAAACACGAAGATACAGAGAATTATAATACAGGCAAAGTGTACATACTTTTTTGCAATACCAAAGCTCCGCCAACACGACAAGCGTACTTGGATAGGCTCGCGCGGCGTGCAGAACAAAATTCTCTGTTGGTTCGTATATACATATTTTTTTCTTTTTTCTTCTCTTTTTTCCTTTCCCAAACCATTCTTCTGCCTTTGCTCGCTTGCTGCTGTGCTCTTGGTTCCTATTTTTTTTACTACTTCCACTGCTGCTCCTGCTGCTGCTGCTGCTGCTGCTGCTGAACAGTTATATAGTGAGCACCCCACATGTGTCTAGCTTCCAGTATCGTGTCAAATACCGGGAAAGTCAGAAGGGGAGAGTTTTGCCGCTCCTACTCTTGTAGAAAATACTTGTGTTGTATTATATTACACTGTCATTTATTTCCAGTTGTTCCTGCTGCTGCTGCTACTACTATTGCTGTCGCCTTGTCCTATGACACAATTTACTGCCAACTACACTATCCCTATCACAAAGTGTGCGTGCCGTTATCGTCATACTTTTACTTGGCTTCGTTGTAATCACCATTATCACCTTACGACCTGTACGCCGACGACGACGACAACGTAGAGAAAAAAATAGAAATAGATAAAAGAAATATATATATACACACAACGTCCGTACGAGAAAGGTCAAATAAAAGAAGAAGGTTTTCAGTTGGGATTTTTATACCCTTTTTTAACGGCTTTCTTCTTTCCAACTTGGTGTGTAATGCGGCCTTTGACCAGAAAGAATTTTTGACATTACACCAGTAGGAGAAGAAAAAAAGGGAGAAAGAGACGGAAGTTTAGCAAAGTTTATTATTATTATTATTATTTTCTCTTCTTTTTTTTGGGAACAAAGTTGTAAGACAGAGTGAGTAGCCGAATGAATCTTTGATTTTTTTTGTCAGCGTGTGTAGTAGCAAAACATTCATTAGTGTGCATGCATTAAAGAGAGAGAGGGAGAGACAAGGACGTAGGCAAATGTGCCCAAGAAAAATTATTGTGTTGGCTGCGAGTAGAAGTATGAGACGGATGGGAAGGGAGGGAGAAAAGAGAAAGAAAAATAATTGTGGAGAGATAAAATGTGCTAAAACCGTGAAAACTTGCAAAGTTTCTTTGTTTTCCACAGTTGTCCTCGGTGTTCTCGTCGTCTGAGAAGCACAAAACAGAACTGTGTGTCTATTTTTTGTGTTGTGAGTGTTCTGCTGCGAGTTTGGTGGGCCGTTTGGAACAGAGGTAATAAATAAACAGGCATTTATTTCGCGCTAAAATAAAGAATAAAAAAAGGTGGCAGAGTATAATAATATCCTTGAGTTTATTTAGTGAGATAAATAACCAAGTGAGTGAGTAAAAGAGAATCACAAGGTAAACAACAAGCTCTGGTGGAGGAGGTGGTGGTGATGGTGGTGGTATGCTGGTCAAAAGCCTGAGAGAATAAAGAATAGAGAGAGAGAGTAAGAACTTTTTTCTGGAAGAAGAAAAAGAAGCGGAGAAGAAGAAGGAGGAACGTGAGTACTTTAGTCTATCGCTAAATGAGTTGAAGCGCGGAGCAAAAAGCTGGCCAGGTTTTTCATGAATTTTGCATAAGTCTTTAAAAAGACGACTGGTATTAAATGCGAATTAGAGCAACAAACTACTACTGCCACTGCAACAACTACTTATGTATAAATATGCAATTCTATGGCATTTCATAATAAAGTAGAGGCAAATGAACAAGAAGAAGGAGAAAGAGAGAGAGAGAGACGAGAGGAGAAAAGGATATAAATGAAATGTGCTAATTTAGTACATGCATGATTTAAAAGAAACATCCTGTTTTACACGAACATTTTCTCAACTCTATGAAAAATTTTTTGAATAGGCTGAAAAAAAGAAGGAGCATAAAGAAATAAAGAAATTTCAAAAGAAATATATATATATATATATATATTCCATGCAATTATAAAAAGCATATATATTTACTTAAGATGGTATGCACTGATTTTGAAATTATCTAAACACAACCTTTCAACTATATTTATATATTTTTTTCTCTTCTTCTTTTTCTTCACCCTCAAATCAGGTTGACATTCATCATTTTTTGTAATGAATGAACAAAAGAAATTATTACCGAGAAACATGTAAATATTATTCACATGAAGAAGAGTTTCTCTCTCTCTGTGTGTGTGTGTGTGTGTGAATTGCGATGCTGAAGGCTGGTGCAGTATTTTCTAAACTGAAAGCAAGTTGATAATCATCTTCTCTTCATCTTATCTCAAGGTTTTTACGTAGGTGCATTAGCACTGCTACCACTACTGCTGTTGCTGCTGCAGAATAAGCTATAGATATCATCACGACGAACAAATAAGTGGACGAAAAAAAGGGGCATAAAAAAGTACGAAAAAAAGATCATCATCATAATACAATGATAATAATAACATTCACATAGTCAGTCACACAGCAGCAGCGTCAGTAGTAGCAACAGCAGCAGAAAACAGACACAAGTTCAGCCGGATAGAGAGAGAGAGAGAGAGAGAGAGAGCGAGAACGAGAGCAGATGTACGTTGTGTGTGCACCCATAAATAAACATGTTCGCAGTTTGCACAGATGAGCCAAAGTTATTTGTGAACTTTGCACATTTGCAAATAAAAAAAATATATGTATGTATGTTGGTGTGTGTGTGTGTGTGTAAGAAAATGTAGTGGCACGCTACAGACAAACTATATAGTAGCGGCATTGCAACATGGTCGTTTTTATTATTATTATTATCATTTTCCTTTTCTTCGTATAATCATAGAGCATAGCCATACGTATATGTACCAGTCTAAAATGTATCAAGGATTGAATTTTTAATAAAAAAAATACATACGTATAATAGCCCTGCACGATAGTCTTTATTATCCCAGTCGTTACACTTTTTTTTCCTTCCCTCGTTCTCATGTGTGCGTTTCACCTTCAAAGAAAACCCATTTGAAAGCGGGAGTCACGCTTTGCATCATGATGAATAAAAATGTGCGCCTAAAGTAAATAAGGATACAGGACGACGAAAGAGAAGAAGAAGCAGAAAAAGAAAAGAGACATAGACAAAAAACATAAAGGGAGCAATAGTGAGGAAAAATAAAATAAAATAAAATTGCAAAAGAGCCACCATCATCACCACCAGTAGAGTACTTAGCAATAATATAAAACTATAAACTTGGCTACCATAACGTTACAGCAGATAGATAGATAGATGGGTAGATTGCTACACATATTTACATGCATGTATACAAACGGCACACAAGCTAGTATTAATACCATTGCATCTTTCTGCTATGAGGTGGATGATGACGATGACGACTTCTTTTTACTTTCAGTAAAGAGAGATCAACGATTGCACACACACACACACACATAGTGCAATGAGATTAGTCTGAAATATAGTTTCCTTCCGACACCACTGCTTTTGCTCTACTCTCTTTTTCTCTTTCTGTGTGTCTTTTTTTTGTTCTTCTCGCTCTGCTGCCGTTGTCGTCGTTTGCTGTTGCTGCTGCTACTCTTCTAGCAGTCATCATCATCATCATCATACAAACTTGAGCGAGCAGCATCAGCACAGACTCACTCACAGCGAAAAAAAATACGCTAATATCAAGATAATAACGTAGCTTACATTCACAACGTGCATCACGTTTTGCAGACAAACTCTGCATATTATTTTTTTTTCAAAACTAGCAAAGTAGACGGTAGAAAAAAAGAAGAAAAAAAAGAAACCTGTACAAAGGAAGAAGAAATATATATATATATGTATACATATATATGTATATAAAGAGAATGAAAACTGACAACACGGAACAAGAAAAAAAAAGACGGGAAGCGAAAATGAACGCATAAGCGAGCAAGCTAAGAAGTTGTCGTAATCATACAAGAATTCCTGCTGCTGCTGCTGCTCTCACATGTTACTCTTGCCACAGTTCCTGCGTTTTGGTTAATGTCACCAAACCATTCAAAGACATATACACACAGAGAGTGAGAGAGAGAGAAAAAAACAGCAGAAAAAAATACATATATAAAATTGTAAGACAAGGAATATCCTGAAACTCTTTTGTTTTAAAAAGGATATCACCATCGTCGTCGTCGTCGTCGTCATTACAGTTTACTATTTGAAGGGGAAAAAACAAGAGTAGAAAACAGCGAGGAAAAAAAACTGAGAAAAAGTTAGTTTTTTTCATCATTCAAGCAAAATTATATTTTTGTTGTGCATATGTGTCAGTTGAGAATGGAATAGAAGGAGAAAATATATATATAGATATATATATAGAGAGAGAGAGAAAGAAAGGTCTTTTGTGGCAAAAGGTTCGCGACTTGGGGGCATTTTGTTGTTATTTACCAGCAAGCTTTATATTATTCTGCATTGTCAAAAGTAATAGCAGTAGTGGGTATAATAATAACTACCTTAACAGCACACAAGGAGAAGAGAGAGAGAGAGAGAAGGGAAAAAAAGAAAGACAGGAGGTACCTTTACTGACTGGCAGCATAGCAGTAGCAAATATCTGAACACACACCTACACTCACACTCTCACAGAGAGATAATATGATACAATGAATGAAAATGAGTTTTCTACTACGACTATTACAATAACAGCAGTCAGTGTTTTTTGCCAGGTCTATTACAACTACAATAGTAATAATAATAACACAGTTGGATCATCAGTTGGTTCAAGTTGAATAGTAAAAAGGAGAAGAAAAAAAAATTTGCACATTGTCATTGTCACACACGCAGACAACATTAGAATAGCACAGTGGTATTATTGCTGTCTCTCTCTCTCTCTCTAAAAATGGAACTTGTTGTGTGAGATAGAGTGAGTGAGTGAGAGAAAGAGAGGACATATATGCCAACCACCTATTTTATCAGTTGGCCAAGAAATTAACTTTCATTTCCCTTTTTCTCCTCCGAGTTATTATTATTATTATTATTGTGCTGTTCTGACTCTTGTCATATTCCCAAAAGGAATTTGTTGTTTCCACTGTTGTTATTATTATTACAAGCAGTGTGTAGCAGCTCTTATATAGGTTTACATACATATTATATTTTTTTTAAATTCTCTTCTGTTTCTTCTTCTTCGTCTTCCTCTTTTGTAGGCAGCAGAGTGTTGTTTATTATCCTGCTCAGCAAGAAGGTGAAATAAAGTAAATCCTGTGCGTATCTACCTAGAGCTATCGCTGCTCTCTAGTATACCACACTGACAGTGTTGTTTGCTGTTCTAAGAGAGACCTCCTGTTCTCCGTACATCCTGTGTGGCTTTTGTGGCTGCTCTCTAGCTCTCTCTCTCTCTCTCTCCCTCACTTTCTTCTGAATTAAACAAGAAAAGTTGTTGGAGACGAAGACCAACCCAACTTTTTCTGCTGCTACTGCTGCTCCTTCCAACCAACCATTCATTCACTCATTTCATTCAACCTACCTGTCTACCTACCTACCTACCTAACAATCCCCGTGTCATTATATACTTTTCCCTACTTATCTTTTTAAACGTGACTCTCCTTCTCTTCCTCTGATGATCATCCATCTTTGCTCGGTATCCCTCTGGTTTTATTTGTCGTGTACGCCAACGACTAGATATACTTGAGAGGGTTTGATAAGTGCCCACCATTTCCTACTACTCCATTTCCTACATCCCAATTGATCACTTTTCCAGCCATCTCTTTGATTCGTTTTGAGTCTTCGTGTGACAAGCACAAGAAAACGACAACGGAGACAACAACAAGGGGAGAAAAGAAAGAGAGAAAGAATAACGGAGTGAGAAAAGAGAGAGAGAGATAGAAAAAAATAGTCTAATAAAAAGGATGTGCAATTCCCTAGTTTTTCATCTTCTTTCATGTCTCCACTAAACTTTTCCACACTGACAAAGGAGTAATTCGGGATATATACTTAAAGCGTGTTTCAACACCATCAACCAACGCTGACATATCTGGTGAGTGTGAGAGAGGGAAAGAGGAAGAGAGAGAGAGAAAGAGAGAAGATATTTTTGTGATCATCGGAGCTGCTCCTGCTGTCGTTAGAGAATATTATCTTCTGGTTGTCTCCACCAAAAAAATTCTGTTACAAGAAGACAGAGAGATAATAATGTTTGCAACTGGCTGGTAAAGAGGTGTACTACACCTGGAGGGATTGTATACCGCTGCGTTTGTTGTCAAAGAGAGAGAGAGAGAGAGAAAGAAAAAAAGAACAGATCTGATTGCATCATCAGTTCTTGGAAGTAAAAGTTGGACCGTTGGGATCCATTTTTCGATTACTTGTTGTTTTCATCCTCCTCTGCTACTCTTGTTTGCTTCTACCGCCGAGTCTTCTTCTTCTTTACCTGTCCCTTTTACATTATTTTTTTTCTTGCTCTCTCTCTCTTTTGGAAAACAAAGTTAAAGCCATATTATACCCACGCCCACCCTCATCACCGCACCGACGTTTTTTTTGCAGATAAAAAGTAATCTTGCAAACTGGTCACACAAGGCAAGTTAGAGAGCGAGAGAGGGAGAGAAAAAAAATATGAGCGGTAAATGGGTAATGAGCTTTGATGTAATAATAATAATAACGTTAACAGCGTTGACCTACCTACCAACTCGGCTTTTTCTCCTTGTGCTCGTTTTTTTTGTTCTTAATCAAGAAATCCTGCGAGCAAGCAGAAAAAAATATGGTACAAGTGTGCAGTGTACTTTAAAAAGGCAATTTTTCCAGACTTTTTTGGACACAAGTTTTCAACACGACAAAAACGACTTGTACGACAGCTCTCTCTCTCTCTCTCTCTCTCTCTTTATTTAAAAAAAGCATTGTCAGTAGAAAAAAAAACTTGTGCCCATTTTTTTTCATCAAAGAGCAAACAAGCTTTTTTTACGCTGTTGTTGTTGCGGCTCCACTTATTTTTTTCACGTTAACAACCAAACATTCATTTACCAAAAAAATAAAGACTAAAGACACATGACGTTTTAGCATTGTCATCATCCAACAACAGCAACCCAGCCAGAAAGAGAATTTAATTTGAGAGAAAGTCAGAGAGAGAAAAAAAATCTGGAAAAAAAAGTAGTATAATATTAAATTATAATATTATATGCACACATAACTATTCCACATTTTTTGCACTGCAGAGAAAGAGAAGAGAGAGCAGCAGTTGTTGCAAAGTGCATATTAAACATTCTCTCGACAACTGTGCTAATTCATTATTACACAA
This sequence comes from Sinhomidia bicolor, assembly GCA_027743785.1. Taxonomy (NCBI): domain Eukaryota; kingdom Metazoa; phylum Arthropoda; class Collembola; order Entomobryomorpha; family Entomobryidae; genus Sinhomidia; species Sinhomidia bicolor. The sequence continues at coordinate 31,153 of JAHZMT010002148.1, read as the reverse complement.
AATAGGTAGCTAGCTGTATATTACCAGAAAAAAAAGTTAAGGAAACATCTTGTATGGCTTTGCTGTTTGTTGTTTGCTGCTAGTAGCAGTCACTTCTTCTCCAGCCAGACAGGCAGACATAATCACGTACAAGGACAAGTTACCACCACGTGAAACGACCACACTGTCAAAAAATACAGTGTTCTGTGTTGACTGATGAAAATATATTTTCTTTAAAAAAAGAAAAAAAAGAAATACAAGAGTCTACAAGAAAGTAGTAATCTAGGTCTTGTCGATTTTACCAGGTGATGCTTTATACCTCTCTTTTCTCTCTTGTTTTTGACAACCATCGTTATCATCATCATCAGCCACCTCTTTTGTTCTTCAATTCCACGCCACATCCACACAATAGAGAATAAACGTCCTTGTCAAACTTGTAAATGGACTGCGGCTGCTGCCGCCGCCGCCAACGCTGGTGACATTATCAAAAAGCAGCTTTAGCTTCACTTTATCATCTTTCTTGTGTGCTGTTGCTGCTCCTTCATCTTCTCCTTCTTCTTTTAAACTTACTCTCGATAGATGAAGATCCCATTTAATTGGCTTAACTTGGAGAGAAGAAAGTAAATCAAAAGTTTGTTGTGAAAGAACGAATTTAAGTTTACGTGTGCAACTCAAAGCCAAGAAAAGTTGACAAAAAAGAAGGAGAAAAGGAATTTGGATATTTTTTTCATTCTTCTTCTCTTTCTGTGCTGAAAAAAGGGAACTTCTTTAAGTTTTTGGATCTGTGTCGACAACACGCGGTGAGAGACAAGCATAATAAAAAAAATTTAGAATAATAATAATACTGACAGAAAGTGAGTAATACGAAAAAAGGAGAGGACGAGAGTGTTGTAATAATAAGTAGGAGAAAGGAGCAACTTTATTAGTATTACTTCATCAATAACATCAGCAGCAGCCACCACCATCATCATCATCCTCATCATTACAATCGTCATCATCACCAATCTCTTTCTTCAACCCCGTCTTCTTCCTCTTCTTCATCATCTTCCTCTTCTCTTTTGCTCCAAGTAAACTCTTGGAATTTTCTTTAGAAAACTCGGTGTAGAATTCAATCAATGTGATGTCGGAAACTACGAGTTTGAGTAGCGGTGAGAAGATTGTGACGACGTCAACAATGATGGACGACCCGGAGTTCTTTGGGGCGCAACCAACATTCCCGTCCGCCTATAGACCTTTCCTTGACGAATTATGTGAGAAGACCAAATTCAGCAAAAGTGAACTCCGATTTCTCTACCGAGGATTTAAGCAGGTTAAACGTTTATTATATTCTGTTCTCCATACAAACATATATACCTACATACATGCATACCTATATCCATACTAACCCATCAATAATAATAATACTAACAATATTTACAATATTTGTTAGTATTATTGTACCAGAAAAATGCTGTATTTTTTGTAGATATCATCATCACTTTCTTCTCATTATTTACTGCTCAAATAATAATAATAATCATTTTTTTGTTATAACATTATCAGCTTCGCAAGCAAGCATTCCACAGCAAAAATAATAATTACAACCATCAACGTCACCAATTGTGGACGAGATGTCTGAAAGTTAATAATTTTCTTTTGAGGCACACATTATTGTGTGCGTGTTTTTTCCCTTTTCCTTTCAAAAAAAAACTTTCTCCGCATTCCACATTCCTTATGTTATTTTCTTCAGAGCACTTCAAAGCTATTTTCTCTGATAAGATGTTTACTACTACTACTATCATCATTATCATCATCATCGCCGTTGTTGTTGTTGCTAAAGGCAGCATATTGTTCTCTTTCACTCATTCATTCATTTCATTTTGCCCTCCTATTTATTTATATCTTTGCCTCATCTCTTTCCTCCTTCCTCTTCCCCTCTTTCTCTCGTCTACTCTACTACGTGCAAAGTGCCGGCGTAAATGGTTGGCCTGGTGTGCAAAGAATACAAAAAAATATAATACTCCATTTCCCCAAAACAAGCAAGTGATGATGTCACAATAATGTTTAGAAGAAAACATTTTGTTGTATTTTTTTCTTCTTCGTCTTCGTCGTCTTTTTTTTATTCCTACAAAAAAATATCGTCCTTCCTTGTAATAAAGTGTCATGTAGTGTGTGTTTGTGTGTGTGTGTGTTGGTGAAGATGTATTTATTTTTTGCAAAGAAAGGAAAAGTGAAGAGAGCGTTTTCTTTCCCTCTTTCTCCATTTTTTTCTTTCTCTCTTTTTTTCTCACTCTCTCTCTCTCTCTCTCTTGAAATAATGAAACCAAGGCTCTTTTTTCATCGTTCTTTTTTTCCTTCTGACATCACCATCACCATCATCGTTAGCATCATCAGCACAATCATTTTGAGGCTTCTGCATTTTTCATCATAATGGTTGGACGCTCTCTTACAAAAAAAGCACGTTTGCTTTTCGCTATCATCTCTTGCACACAAACATGCATAATGTGTGGAAGAGGAAACAGGAGAAGGCAAAGGCTTGCCGCGGCGCACTATTTTGCATGTCACACACTTGCTTCCCTACATCATCGCAAAACTATACCACTATACCTCTCTTCTGCTCTGCCTGACTTTCACTTTTTTCCCTCTCTCTCTCTTTCTCTCTCTTTCTCCTTTTAGCACACAACTTAATGTTTATATCCAAGCTAACAAAAAAACCCAGAGTTTTCTGGAGTGTGTAATAATAATACACGCATAAATTCTTTGCAGGCAAAGTGCTCCAGAAAAAAAAGAGAAAAAAACCTTGTCATATCATTACGAACGAGCCAAAAAAAACTGTATATTTTCTTGGCTGGAAGCATCATTCTTTCCGTTTTGTCCTTTTTTCTTTCTTTTTTCTCCTTTTGTCTTGTTGCTTTAGTTACATCATAAAAAATACGAAGACAGTGCAAAATATATACATGTATACACACAAAGTTGATGACGATAGTGATGGTGGCGACGGTGGTTGCTGAGGTGTGTGTGTGTGCCATGCTTCCGAAATGTATATATTTTATGCTCACTCAAAAAATATTCACATTAGTTTCACTCTTCGTCTTCTTTTTTTTGGTCGCTTTCCCTACACAACAAATACTACTACTATTATTGTTGTTGTTGCCGTTGTCGTTATTATTATGGTTATTGTTCCTTACAGTTTTATTTTTTATTGTTGTTATTTGTTCCACGTTTAAAACAACAGCAACACTCTGACACTTACCACACACTTGCTTGAGAAAAAAATGCTTTAGTAAAATATACATTGTATTATATTTGTTTGTATTTGCTCTGGGTGTTTTTATTCCTTGAAAAAAAATTGAGAGAGAGAAAGTGGATCATGGGAGGAAGTAGAAGTAGAAGAAAAAGAAAAAAAGCGTTGGCGGTGCTGCTGTTTCGTTGCTCTGTTTTTTTGCAAAAATGGCAATACTCATGTTATTATTTCTCAACAAATATCATTTCTATAATAATAATATATTTTTTTCTTCTTTTTACATCCCGTGTGCTTTCCGTTTTTTTATCCGTGCTCTCTGCTTATCCTGTAACATTTTTTTTTCATCTTGTTGTTTGTCGCGAAATTTGTCCGCCAAAAAAAATTTATAGAATATTATTATTATAGGCATGTTGTAAGCATGTGTGTGTGTGTGTGTGAGTGCGTCTATGGAAAGCGCTGATATAAAAACAAAGATAACAAGCTCAGTAAAATGGTTCTTCTGCTCAGCAGCAGTATCAAAAAGTATGTAAAGATGTGTGTGCATAGGTGAAATGGCATAAGTCAAAGTGCTTTTTTTCATTGTGCCTTCCCTTTATTGTTTTGGAATTGGAAACACGGGCTAAAGTGATTTTGACAAGATTGTTGCTGGTTGTTGTTGTGTATGTACGTACGTAAAACAGCAACAGTGCATCTGTTTAAGGAGCTGCGTACCTAAAAAAAAAGCAAAAATCTGGTTTTCTAATGCTGGCTTACATACTGGTGTACGTCAGCAAATATCTGCGGCACAGTTTTGGCGGAGAAAAAAGGACGAGAATACACACAGGTTTTCGAAAACAGGCATGATACATGTTTCTCCTGCTGATTTATTTGGTTATTGGGTATAAATCTGTAAATGCTACGGGTACAATTGTTTCATTATTATTACTACTACCATTGTTCATACAATTAGATAAATTGCTGTGTGTCATTTGAGCCAATCCTGTTGGAATATATATGTTTATGTATGGCTTGCGAGAACAAGGAGGAAACCGTATAGCAGCAGACATTGATTCGATTGCTTAGAAATGCTTATTATAGTACTGCCGTGTGTGCGTGGGGTTTTCTACTTTACCACACGGAGTGACAGAAATAAATAGTTTTAGAGAGGTTTAGTGTAACAGCAAAATGCTGTGTACTACTGCCTATCTATATACGAGAAAAGGGAAAGTTGGGGCGTTGTAAGACCTGCATGGGAAGATTGGCAGATAACAGCTTGTGCTTTTGAGGTTGAACAAACTCATACAAAGTTATTAAAATTATTTTTTTTAGAAAAACAACCAATTATAATAAAGGTATAAAGAAGATACCACAATAAATGCAAATTAGAACAGGAGGCATACAACAACAACATCAGCAAATAAAAGTTTGTTTTTTTAGAAAAAAAATATTATGTTCTACTTGCATACTAAATGGCTTTCTCACTTCAAGTTTCCCTTGAAAAGAAGGTCTCCCAACGAGAGGCCTCTTTTCTCTCGAAATTAAGCCGTGCTACTTAAACTATTTAGAAAACTTTTGTGCATACCAACTAACTTTGCGCTTTGGAATGAATTAAACAGTTGGATGTGTGTTGTCCGACAAAGTTGGTTTGTGCTTGTGTGAAAGAACCAGCAGCGGCAGCAGTAGCACAAGGAGAAATGACAGTGAGTGTGCTATGCCTATAACACGCTTATATTTCTCAGCCAAAGCAAATTTTAAAAAACTGTACCTACTGTCAAAACTTCAAAATTCCTATGCAATTAAACAAAAGTAAATGGCTCAAGCGGAAAAAGGTAGTTAGTTAGTTAGCTTAGCTAGCTAGTTACCATTTCATCATTTCAGCAAAGTTTCACTTGTCTTTATTTATAAATCAACGCTACTACTTAGCTAAAAAAATGTAATAATAATAACAGTAATATAAAGCCACTCAAGTTGTAAGGTTACAACCTGTTAAGCATCAAAAAATTGCTGCTCTCTGCTTTCTATCACTACACCACCGCAAAACTTGTCCACGTCTGTTTGCTAGCACGTATATAGTACATATGCTTTCATAATCACCCTAGAAATCCCACACACACACACTACACTATAACCCACTATTATTGTTGTTTTTACCAACTTGTCACAAACAGACTGAGAGAATGTTTTCTGAGTTACTCATGTGGCTATACAGAGAAGGAAGCAAAGACGAAAAATAAACAAATTGCAAAATAGAAAAAGAGAAGAAGCAAGTCTTGTACATACGCATTTCGCCCAATGTTCCCACAACACTGCCTTCTAACCTTCACCTCAACTTTGCAAATTTATTGCTTATGTTTCCCCCACCAAATTTCTAATATTATTTCTCTGTCTGCACTTACACACACACACACACACAGAATAATGCAATGCATTGTGTGTCACACAGCTTTACACTCTCCTCGCCATAATGTTGTATGTATTGCCTTGACAAGAAACAAATTCTTTGGTTGAGAAAGACACATTGTGCTTCCAGCTAGCATTCATTACAATAAAATGTCAAAGTGAATATGCTTCCATTTTCTTTCTTTCCTTCTTTCTCTACCACAACAACAACAACAACATCATCATCATCATCATGAGAAATGAAAAATAATACGGAGGAAAAAAACACAATGCAATGCATGCATGATTCAGTAAATAAATCAGTTTTATTTGTGTGCTTGCCAAATGATGGAGATATAATAATATATTGTGTGAGTGTGTGTGTTCTACTGTTAAATATATACACAGCAGAGTAAATGATTTACTAAAGCAGCAGCTACCTATACACTACCACCACATAATAATACTACCAAATAATAATAATAATAGCACCAGGTAGTCTTTTTTTTCTCCAGCAGCGAAAAAAATGTAAGCGCACTCGTAACAACAACACACATAGTATTATTATTTTTATTTTTTAAAGCATTCCATATTTTTATTTTTACTTCAGTCACAAAAGTATTTCATACACAACATGGGAAATCCTGATTGCCGTTGGTGGAATTTGATAGCTTTAAAAAATAAATAAATATTTATTATTATTTTTATATTTTTTGTTCGATGTATTTTCCACCAGCTTTTCTTCTGTAAAGGGGGAAAAAGTTGGACTACAAAGGAATTACACGGGCTTATCCCGTAATGAAAATTGTAATCAAGCAAGGGTGTGTGTTTGTGTGTGTGTGTGTATGTGTTCAATGTGCGATGTTACATGGATTTCCCGCATAGTGTCACACATTCTATTTTTTTCTCTCTATTTTTGTCCATGTTGTGCAAGATAAGTTTTAATCATGATAATATTATGCACAGCTGGGAAGTCTGAAAGCAGACGATATTTTTTTATACCGAAAAAATATATATATTTTTTTCTTCAGGCTTCGTTGGGAGTAGCAGCAGCAGCAGCAGATAAGAGAAGAGACAAAACAGGAACTTGTTCAAATACCTATACTACAAGTATGGATAAAGATGCTGCTGCTGCTGTTGTTGTTGTAAGGGTAAAAAATGTGGATACATATTAATGCTTATGTGAAACATGTAGAGAGGCTACAAATGTGTGCAAAAAAATGTAAGGCAGGAACTCACTCAAATGCATTTCACATTTCCCATGCATGCCCGCCCGGCTCTACCAGTACAACTACGACTACTACTCCCATCATCCATTTGCATAATAAAATTGAAAAATTGTCATTTTTCCAATTTAGTTTCCATTTAGAAAGCAAGCACACAAAAATGTTATATTCCTTGGATAGTGCTAGCGGAAACGAAAGGAATGCGGGTCTGCTGTCTGTGTGTTGTACATGGCAGCATCACAACACAGCAATTTTGTTTGCAGCAGCAGCAGCACCAGCACCACATGCATTCATTGTATACCCACACACATGTAATCATCATCATCAATGATCTACCGTTGATCACTACCTCTTCTTGTCAAAAAAAAGTTATCAAAGTACCACTACCGGCATACATGTCTGTGTGCTCCAAAACGAAAAAAAAAAATCACAAATCTGCTGCTGCGAAAAGGAGAAGAAGAAAAAAAAAGAAGACAAACACACCAGCGAAAGTAATTTCCATCAAATTTCCATATCTTCTGTGACATTATCAGTAGCGATACCCATCAGTAATGGGGAAATATATTTATTTGCTAGATCTCCCCGAACTGTAGAGGAAGAAAATAAAATGAATTTGAAAAGAATTCCGAGAACAAGTTTGATTATGACGTATACGAACTGGTATGGCGCCTTAAATAAATAACTAAAAAATAATACCTATCACGCAGCAGCAGCAGCACAAAAAGGCGTGCATGTACCAGCATCGTCATCATTTACAACGCATATGACTGGTTATTTATTACCATTTCTCTATCTAGCAGTATATTATATTCTCATAAAAATTGAGCAAAAATTCCTGACGACAACGACTGTGTTAGTATTTTTCCTGGTGTACTTATGTTGCAATGATGAAACGTGTCCTTCTCCCAATTTTTCAAAAAAGAAAAAAACGACACGCTCACAGCTTCAGTAGATCAGCACCACACGACCACCAACACAATTTTTCTCTTTTTTTTCTCTCTCGGTGAAAAAAAATGTCGTAGCATCCATTCCATTTCAATGCAGAAAAAAAACAACACACGGACATACATATTTTGCACTCCTTCTTCTTCTTCTTCCCGTGCTCACTTGTCACTCTTTAAAATATTTTTAATCAATTACCCACATAAAACCAGTTTTATGGTTGTAATATTGGATTCTCCATCTGCAAAACAGAAACTCAAAAAATAATAATAAAACTTTTCCTCGTGTTGAAAACGATCACAGCATATTTCATACTTTTTGGTGGAAAATACGGCAACCGTGGACCATTTATAAAATTATTATCTCCACTCTCACAGTTACAGCTACAACGCCCATATCCTTTTTATTATTATTATTATTGTATACTATGATGAGGTAACGTTAAATAATTTTTGCTGTGTGAAAAATACTTCAACCAAAAAAAATATATGAGATGTTTTTGTCGTCGAACTTTTCTCTCTCTAGACACTTACATATTGCCATTTTTTTCTTTACACTAAACCATATTATATAGCCTATCTAACTGACATGTGTGTGCAATTCAATGGTACATTCTGCTGCTACTGCTAGTGTGTGTCTCTCTTATGATCTTTGCTGTTTTTTTCTCTTCCTCTCTCCTTTTTTATATTCTGTCTCTCTCTCTCTCTCAATTTCATACAAACATATTCCCATGTGATGATGTTTGTCGAGCTAATTTTGCCCATCTGTTCCAACTCTCAGCAAACAGCAGGGCAAGGCAAGACTCGAAGAGAATTTGCTCATACGACAACCGACTATAGACACATTGTGTATGTGTGCAAAAATAAAAATAAAATAAAAATAAACCTAAACCAAGAAGAATCAGGCAGGCAGGCAGGCAGGCTGGCTGACTGTGAGCAAACAAGCATCCTCTCTCTCTCTCTCTCTTTCCTCTTATTTTACCTTCATACTAAATTTAACCACATGTTTCATGGCTTCCAACAGAAGTTCTCATCATGCATTCACCATGTCATTCTTCATATGCCCCAACTTCCACAGACATTCGACTAGGTATATATACATATATATATATACTGGTGGTGTATGTGAGCGTAAAAACAACAACAACACCACCGCCATCCTCATCACCATCATCAGTCTAGAACAATACTACATAAATGATACATACATCACCATTATAGAAAAGGCCGACAAACAAGCGTATCAGCAGCAGAAGCAGCAGCAGCAAACAAGTAAAATCGTGCCAATTCCAATTCTTCTTCTTTTTCCTGTTCACTTCCCTGTACAAATACCTACCTACCTATCTATCTATCCATCCGCCTATCTTCTATACTGGTTTCCATTTGTGTGTGTGTGTGTGTGTGGCACACCGACAATTTTTGCAATAATAATAATAATAGCAAATGGAAGGCCGTAGCAGAGTAAAGCTTGTATACAAAATGCATTCACTACTACTAAGGCTATTAACAATACTACTGCTGCTGCAATGGCATAATAGAGCTTGTATAGGTTCTTCCAAGAAAACTTGTTAAATGTTTGAATGCTCTCTCAATGAATGAATGAGGCTGAGAAAAGTCTGTTTCCTTTTCCCCCGTTTGTTATTTTTTCTTCATCATTTTCTTCCTCTTCTCCTCTCTTTGTTTTTCCTCTTGATGAGTTACTTTATTTCCCTTGTCTACTTTTTTTACCTTGTTTCCCCGAAACCATACATGGATGCCGTTTTTTTTTTGTGCATGATGGGAATTACGTGCTACAATTTCAGAAAGTTCTCGACTACTGTAATAATAATAATAATAATAACAATAACAAATGTTACGGTTGGTTGTATGATGTAATAAAAAAATATATAAAAAATATGTAATAATAATACTCTTCTCTTGTTTGTTTTCACTTTGACATTTTGTATTTTTCTTCTTCTTTTCATCTAGGAGTGTCCGGCCGGGATCGTCCAAGAGGATACTTTTAAGGAAATCTACGCTAAATTCTTCCCCTATGGAAGTAAGTACCCTGATATAGGTAATAATACTAATGTCGTGGTAATCATATTTCATATGATACAAATTTATATACTTATTTATTTAACACTATCTATTAATAATATACATACATACTATACTATACTTATTTATACTTCTTCTACATGTCTTCTTTTTTCCCCTTCTCTTCCGTCCTCTTTGTGTACGCTCGTTTTTATTACGTAACAGTATACCACCACCACCACCACCACTACTATTATTATCATTATTTAATACGTGGCAATTATATTACGACTAAAGTAATTATTCGCTGATGTAATTGCATGATTCACTCACCATTCCGTTTATTTACAGCATCGCAAAATGCATTATCCGCACACACATTTCAGCAGAGCCCTGCCTGTTCCGTTCCATTCTTTGTTCTCTGCACTCTGTGGTTATTTTTCCACCACCACCGCCACTACCACCACCATCACCACACCATCATCATGATCATCATCACATTTTCCACTTGAAAGAAAATGAGTTTACTTTTGTACATTACCAAAAAAATATATACATACATATATACATACGTATATATATATATATATATTTAGTCGTGGTATGATTGTTAATAATAATAGAAAAAGAAAGTATCTGCACACACATTCTTATATAAGACAATAATAATATAAAAGACAATCTAGAATACAAAAGAGAAAAAAACTAAAGTGACTGGTAGTTTCAAAGAAGAAGAAAAAATTTGCCAACATAATAGTTCCTCTGATGTACGCTGCTATATTATATACGCTATATAGCATAATATTATTTTCCAGTAATATATATAATTGTACGTTTTGTATTTCATTTGAAGTACTTTGTAAGTGTGAACTTTATATATATATATATATATTTGTATATATTATCTTTTTCCTTTCTTTTCTGTTCAAGTACAAGGGAAAAAATTATATGTAGTTATTTTTATTTTTTTTGTGGAATATGACCACGAAACAGAAACATATTATTGCTGCTACATGTTTTCATGTCATTTTCTACCTACTGTGTGGGCAAAAAAGCGCGTTTACATACTTTCGATATTTTATTTTGTACAGAAAAAGAAGAAAAAAAAAACTACGAAGAGAAGAAGAAAAAGAAGAAGAAGAAGAGAAAAAAATACTGTGAGAGCTTCACTAGTTCTCATGACGTGATTTTTACGATTATGTCGGATACTTTTACAGAATGGTTTCCAATATAGTAGTGGTAGTATTGTAGAACAGTTCCTTTTTTTATATACTTTTTTAGCTATCTTTCTCTTTTTTCTCTTTTTTTTGTGGTGGTATGGCACTGTTGGTACTTTAGTTGGTAGATATATTGTGGGAAAGTTTTCTTTTGACGCTTTTTCTTCTTTCTCTTCTGACAACACCACCAGTCAGAGTTCTGTAATAATGTTTATTATGTGCACTGTACTTCTCTCTCTCTCTCTATTTTTTGCTTAATATTGTTTTGAAATTTTCAAGTCATATGTGTAGAAACTAAAAGGAAAAAAATAAGGGCTCCATTTGGAAACCATAAAAATTGAGTCCGGTAGTAGTAGTAGTAGTAGTAGTTATTATTGGTAGTGGAAGTTGTAGTTATTTTCTTGGGTTGTAATGGTTTTATGTAGTAGTGGCGTTAGTCAACAAGAAGATGCGATAAAAAATAATCATTCCCTTTCATGAACTCTGAGCTAAAATAAACATACATACATGTGTACATAACTACCTACCTTTCTATTTTCTTCTGTGCTTGCCTTTCTCTCTCTCTCTCTCTCTGTCTTGTTTCTCTTCTGTTTTTCACCATCAAATAGCTTCTCCATTACTTGCTAGCCCATGTACGTACCACATCTATTTACTTGAACTGCCCATCGTAACGTTTTTTTTTCTTTCCTCTTTCTTTCTTTGCAACGTTTTCTTTTATTTAAAGTATAAAAGGAAAATAAAGTATAAAAAAAGAGAGACGCTTTCTTACTTTTGCTTTTAAAATAAAACAGAATTTAAGTATTTTAAATGACTGTGAATGAGATGATAGCAATGAATTGAAATAAAAAGACTCACCAGACTCTCTTTTCTTTCTTTTTTTTCTCTCTCTTTCTACACCTTTTTCAATCAATATAGATTCCTCTGTGTACGCTCACTTGGTTTTCCGGGCATTCGACGTTACCAGCTGTGGAGCAATCACATTTAAGGTAATCACAAGTTTCAGCCTACTTTTATAACAACTATATACATATATATTATTATTACTATTCCTGTGAAAGACGACATGCTTTTAAGAAACATGCATATTATATGCGTTTACTTTTCTTGCTAAAAAAATTCTGTTAAAAAACCAGCCGTTCACATATGCACATACACACACACATATACACAGAAGGAAAATTTACTGCTGTTCCATCCTCCTACTTTTCACTCGTAAATAAGATCCTTCATTCAACACCAAAAAAACATACATATATGTATACTCACTCCATACTTTGACTTTGCTCCCTTACACTTGAAAAAAAAATACTTGTGAAAAAAATATTCAACTGGATATATAGCACGTACACAAGTTTATCTTCAAGTAGTGTGTGGTTGATATAGATATACATATATTTCATTCCTTCATTCATTTCAATACTGCGCGAAATGAATGATTGGCAAAATGATCAACGTCAGAGAGCAGCAGTAGAGATGTTTTGAAAAGGTCACGTTGTCGCAAGAAATAAATCTATGGAATATATAACTCACAATACTAGTGTGTATGATACATATATGGGATAAAGAAACAAGGTAGAGAAAAAGTTTACTGATTTCCTTTTAAAAGGGAATGTATAGATAAATATTTTATTTTTTCAGTACATAATTTACTAGAAAAGAAATGTGTATACTTTGTACCGTACCTACCGTCCTACATATTCTGTCAAGTTAGCTTGCTTGCAGTATCATATCATCACTACTGTACCGTACGTATATGCTGGGGTTACTTGAGACAAACTCCCTATCCATATTTTGGAGAAAATACAGATTTATTAGTATTATTTTTTTTGTTTGATACTTGAAGAATGTACGGACTTATGTTTTCCAAAGCTTTTTTCCACCACCACACAGCAATCTAGTATAAGCATAAAGAGTTATGAAGTGAGTTGAAAGACCAGAGAGCATAGCCATTCATTTGAAATTTACACCACCACTGCTTTAAAGCTAAAGCCTTTGCGGCGTACATGGCAGGCAGGCAGGCAGCGGTGGCGTGTAGTGGTCTAGTGTGAGTTGCTGCTGCTGCTCACTCCTCATCTACGAGATAATAATAGCTTCTAATTGGAATCAAAACCGAAAGAGAGAAAAAAAAATCATGTATTCTCCTCTCATCCTTGTTAGTACGAGTGACCGATAAAACGCGCACGGAGATTGCAAACTGCCTTAGCAAAAAGAGTGTTGGTGCACAGTTATCTATCTCTCTATCTATCTTTTTCGATTCGGTTAAAATTCAGCTATTTATTTTCAGCTTCATTCATCTGACTCTTTTTTTTTATCTTCGGAGAGGAGCAAAAGAGAAAAGTGATATGCTCTCTGGTGTGCTGCTGTTGCTGCTGCTGCGCGGAATATTATACTTATACGCTGTTATATTTTTTTGTTATAATATGGATGATAATAATGTCAAAAAGGTTGCGTGTGTAAGCTCTGCTATTATTAATACAATGTTTTTTTTCTTTTTCAAAAAAAAATATATAAAAACAGGATATGATATTAACACTCTCCACTTTGCTTCGTGGATCCAGTCGTGAGAAATTGAGATGGATATTTTGCAGACTATATGATAGCAACGGGAACGGGTTCATAACGAAGAGAGAACTTTTTGACATCATTTCAGCGGTACATGATCTTGTTGGCGTGTCAAAACAGGTTGGTTGCTTTTCCACATATATATTTTTTCGGGTTATTATTATTATTATTATTATGTACATACATTATGCATACTCATTCTCCTTCCTGCCTCTCACTTTGTACACTGCCAGTGTAGTGTGTCCGCGAAAAAAATTACATTATAAAAAAACCCATGTGAATTTGACGGTCGTTTTCTTTTCACAAAAATTAATATAAATAGATTGTAAATGCTGTTGTTGTTGTTGGGAATTTCACATAACTGTCTTGTATAATAATAGTGTGTTGAGTATAATCCATACATAGTTTTTTTCTCCTCCATTCTTTTTTTTAACACTCTCTTTTGATGTTCTCTGCAAAACTTGCATTTCAGCATTATTGCGGATTATTATTGGGTTACATACATCACATCGCATCGCAACCAACACTCTTTATTTTTTTAGCCGGTGGCCATGTTATGCAGTAAACTTGAATGGTATAATAATAATAGTAATAATAATGGCGTGCTTACATTATTCTGCAACATTTATGGGGCAACTTATATCAAAAGATATCCGCGTACTTACAAAAAGTGTGCATATCCGTTATGGTGAGATAAGTATTTGAGGGAGTCACGCTTGTACAATATTGTAGACATTTTTTAAAATATATATATTTTTTAGCACACTTACTTGCTGGGAGGATACCAAGTGCAAAAAAAAAGATAATACTTCTAGTGCTACTTACTTACTTACTTACTTACTTACATTCTTCTTCTGTTTGGTTCTCAGTCAGCAGAGCTAAGGTTTTTTTCTATCTCTCTCTCTCTCTATTTTTACTGGAAATTCATGTTAAGGGCTTCAAATGAAATAAGTAGTTTCTCATGAAAGGATTAAGAAGTGGTAAGAGCGAACTTTATTTCTTGCAAAAGCTTTTTTAAAGGATATACTTACATCCATTCATCCATCCATCCATTCATTCATTCATTCTGTTGTCGTGTATATTACAAGGTTAGAAACGAGGGGCAAAGTGAAAGCGCTCTTGACAGACTTTCTCTCTTTTTCTCTTTCTCATTCTCTCTCAAAAAAAGGATTTGTATGGATAATCACATATTATTTTTTTGTATGACTTGTTTATACAAGCAGTCCGTATCTACTTTGTTCGATGGAAGAAAGAGAAAGAGATTGGATATATAAACGTTGTACATTATCTAATCTGTAATCGCCGGTATTGAAAAAAAATCTTATTTTTTTGCAGGGCGAAGATAGAAAGACGAGGGATCATGTGGACAGAATTTTCTCGAAATTTGACGTCAACCGAGATGGAATCGTGACAATCGAAGAGTTTCTTGAATCCTGTTTAAAAGTAAGTAGAGCGTGTTATGATCTCTCTCTCTCTCTCTCCCTTTCTCTCTATTATTTTCTTTCCAGTTTTCTGCTTTCACAAAGATGTGATTCGATTTAAGATAAGTTGGCTGCATATATACATTTTTTTATTTTGGGAATACATTTTACACAAGAAAATGTAGGCATACAGACAACCAACCACAAAGAAACGTACTACGTAGTAGATAGATTTTTTGTTTACCATTTTATTTACTAATTGTACACTAGAATCAATACTAGATGAGATGGGTTTTTTGTAAACAAGCAAAACTTTCTTTTTTTGTTTTATTTTCTTTTTTCATGGAAAAATTATTCAAAAATATGATCTCTGATACATTTTTGATATTAGATGCACGTACAAAGCGAAAGCGCTCTCTTTCTCTCCTCCTCTCTGCATGTACTACTACCACCTTCTTCTTCTTTTATTTTCATTTCTCGTTATCTGTCCAACTGATGCTCGGCATCAGCTTTATTTATTATTTTTTTTCCATGTTGCTCGTTTTCTAAGAAAAGCCTGACTTATTTGGTCGCATATTATGTAAATTGTTTTTATTTCCGAAATATATAAATACATAGATACATTTATACATATATATATGTATATGTACATATATCGGATGATGTTTCTTGTTTGTGTAAATATTTATGCTGAATGGAAAAATATCCGTGGATATTACTGTATTCCACACTGGAAGCAATTTCCGTTGAAATAGTAAAATAACGTAATGTAACGTAACGCATGCAAACGTCGTTGTAACAATTCAACGATAGCTTTTTGATTGTGATCGTGTTTTTAACTGCACAAAAGAAATCCCTTGATCGCCATAATATTATTTTGTTTGCTATATGCCTATGCTTCCCCACTACTTTCAACCTATATATTATTTCGCTCTATATACTCCTTCTTCAGAAACAACTTGCATCTCTCTCTCTCTCTTTCTCTCTCTTGTTCCATCGCCTCAATCTCCGCCACTACTAACAACCTGTATGTGTGTGTGTCTGCGTGTAGTTTGTACGTAAAGCTCTTTTGTGTGTACCTAGTAATCAGTAAAAGGGCTAGAAACAGCTTTAAAAAAATACCACATACTTTGTTCCGTTCAGCTTACCCGAAAAAAAAGCTGAGCGAGCAGCACCAATTGCTGGGCTGGCTTTTCAGAAAAGAAGCTTCTTTACTTAACAGCTACAATAATAATAAGAAGAGACCACTACGCTGTATCATCATGATCATCATCATCAGGACGATGACGGTGATGAAGAAGATGATTGTAGTTTTTAGCTTTATTTGCCGTTGGCTGGAGGCAACCCAGCAAAAACAAAGTATCTCACTTTACTTAACTTACGCAAACAAAGACCAAATAAGAAAGTTACTTTGTTGCCCACGGCACTCTTCACTCACCTAATATTTTGTTTGAAAACTCAGAAGAAGAAGAAGCAGCAGTAGAGACTATACACTACAATCAAGTTTGCTAACATTGTCCGATATAGCTAGGCATTGCATTTAGTTAGTAATGCATACACTTATTTACTCAAGCTAACTGAATCCACACATTTACCACGGCAAGTACTACTACTACTAAACCTCTAACAAAGCTTAACTTTCTCTCTACAATGTGAACTTGTGTTGGTTCCATGTTGTCGACGTGGTCACACTGTGTCTATTCTTCTTCTCCTGTAATTTTTTTTTTGCTTTCTTCCTAAAAAAATAAAGAGCTGTACGTTTTTACAATGCTCACTCACAACGAGTAAAATGGCAGTGGTGCAAATTCAATAGTAAAAAAGCATAATCTAACTTGTTGGTTGCCTTATATTTTATGCATAAACCTATAATACCCACTGAGCTTTACGAGCATGCAACGATGGGAATGATACATATTTTTTTATGTATCCTCAATTCAACTACCCAAAAAAAATAAAATAAAAATATACAAATATAATGGTAGTAGTCGTGGTAGAAGCATGCAGTAAAGAGCGAGGGTGAGAGAGAGAGAGAAAGAGGGAGAAAGAGAAAAAAAACGAAAACAAAATAGCCGTGGAAAAAGTCACGATCTTTCTCTTGTGCAACTTCTTTATCATCATGTCTCCTCCTTTTCTCCATCGTCTTTTTTCATTCCCTCTCTTTACTTTCACCATTTTCTCCATGTGTCGCTCATTCCTTCTGTATTGTACCATACATGGTTGTTACATCTACTCCATATTATTATTATTACTTTGAATTCAAGGCGAAGAGCCAGAGGAATAAAAAAATATACCTTTACCTTTTGTTATTATTACTTTTCTACTTGCACACACACACAAAATTTAGTAGTCATCATCAGGCTACTTTTCTTTCTTTGACTAGCAGCAGCGCTAGTGAATTACACGTTATATTATAGCGCTGCGACCAAAGGGGATTTTCTTTGCAAATCCGAAACGATATTTAGAAGCGCATGATATCAAACTTGTAAAAAATATGATGACGATAAGGATGAGGAGGAGGACGACGAGGACGACGACGACAATGGCGATGTGAAGCTCATGCTTAAATAGAGACCGACGATAGTAGTAGCAGTAGTAGTAGTAATAATAATAATAATAATGTCTAACCCAATTTGCGGTATTGCATTACACCGCACCGCACACACGACTACTAGTGTTACCACTTGCTACCACTTTTTTTAGTATTCTTCTTGGAATCAGTATAAGATATTATTGCTATTGACTTCTCCCCTTTTACTACGACGACTACCTCACTTACTCACTTACCGCAAACTTTTCTATTTAGCTTTCACAATAACTGGAATAAAAAAGTGTGGCTCGAATGATCCCAAAGACGTATGGGTTATTGGGTGATTAAGCGGCGATGATAGCAGCAGGCATGGGTGAGCTGAGTTTTATGCAAGTGCTTACATTTGTCCGTCTGTCTGTTCGTGCACGCGATGTCTCTAGAAAACTTTACTAGCGCGCGCTACTATCATTTTCATTAATCACTCTACACACTTGCAATTTAAACCAACTGAATTTACTCTCCGGGTTGCGTAATCAACTACTGCCAGCTTCAAGTTCAAACACATGCTAGTTTAAACAGAGCCATTTAAAAATGTGCTCGCGTCTATACCGCAGTTTCTTTGTGGTTGAGTTGTTTGACTTATTATTGTACGCTTTTAGCAGAAACGACTTTTACTCTTGGGAATAGCCAATTCGATTGTATTGCTTTGTCCAATACCTTGTTCCACTGGTAATATGATTTTTTTCTCTTCTTCTTCTCCTTTTTGCCTCCTAATGTTTCTCGTGACATTGAGTCATGAGAAAATGCATGTAGCATGACATCACTACTTTTTTTTCCAAATGTGACCCTTATTTTCACTTTGTCAAAAGCCAGCAGGTTTTTCTTTGGTAAGTACATGTGTATGTACAAGTATATAGCCAACAAACTACCTGTTCTAATCTGATACGCGGGTGGTTGTGTGGATATATATTTCGGGATATTAAATGCACGTAGTTATCTCGCTTTAACCATCTCGCCAACATTTTCACTAGCACACCTACATCTTTGTAGGTATACATTAAACCTTTCTTGACAACGTTAACATACATGTGTGTATTTTAAAACTGGTCATTATTTTTTTTCTATTTCAGGATGATGTGATCATGAAGTCGTTGCAGGCTTTTAGTACGACGCTGTACTAACTCGCCATTCATAGTAAGTATTTACTTTGAACACTGCGTTCTTCCTTTACCACCCCCACCATCATCATCAACCACCACACCACACTCCATGTACCGTGTTGACAACACTTGATATATGACGTGATCTAAAAAGAAAAGAATGAGTTCAAACTAAATACTTACCTAAATACGTTTTTTTCTCTTCTGCAATTATAACAAATGCCGGTGAAGGACTAAAGACTCAACTCGCCAATCATCTATAATAATAATTATTATAATACTGTATGTACTGCTACAAATTGCTTGAGAACATGTAATCTGTATTTAAATGTTACTCTCACTCATTCTGTCTCTTTCTCTGTGCTCTCTACCTTTAATGTATAATCATAGTCTGCCGACACCGACACACAACCACACACACATGGAAAGTATATAGTGTACCGTTATTAATTATAAAAGTCCCACCCCAGTGCATAGAAAAAAAGTGGAAAAAATGTATACTCATTTAAGCTAGGTATGATGATTATTATTATTATTATTATTACTGCTATGTACGATTATTAAACAATTATCCATCATGCTATGTACTACTACGATAAAGTACTATGCTAAGAGCATTTTTAGTTGCGTTGTTGAAAAAGAGGTAAATATTAATTGTTGTTATTATTATGATTAGCAGTACCATGTATCATCATTATCGTCATAATAGCTAGTAGCTAGTCTACAGCTCGTTTATCACCTAACCTAACTAGCAACCAGCCCACCTAGAAAGATGGAAGGGTTTTGATAATGACCGCGTTTGAGTTATGTTAGCAGTCACTTTTACAGATACAAATGCACAATTCTCTTTCCTATCTTTTTCCCGTTTTTCCAGCAGGTCTTCACGAAGGAAGTCGTAAATCTTTTTTAGAGTTTTTACTGAAAGAAGAAGAGGAGTTATGCTTGAGCTTGAACTGCTGCTGCTGCTCTACTACTGCTACCGTTACTGCTTCTTCTGTTTGTAAACCGTGTAAATCACACAGGGCTGCTAGAACCACCTTGCGAGCAGTACGGTAATAATAATAATAATAATGAAAATGAAGCTACACACATAATAATATTCTGTCCAAAAGAAGTCTACATATTGTATTCGTAGAAATCAGTACTTATTTATTTATCACCACGACGACGACGATCCATATAATTATTATAATTATAAAAGGATTACAATGCAATGAAACAATGAGCCAGAACTAAAATATTTTTTTTTTGAAATGCATGGATTCACCTGTATTGATATTATCCAAGAATGACCGCAGTGAAGAAATTTGTTTTTCTTTCTCAAAAAAGAACAAGTTTTCAAATTTGGAAAAAAACAGCTTTCAGCTTATTATTATTTTTATGAAGGATTTTTATTTTTTTCATCATTTTGAAAATGTCAAAGTTTATTAGTTTGTTTTTTAATTACGAAACAATATTGATTGATTCAGTGAAATGTTGGTATTTTACAGACATGAGGAGTACGTATTTTGTTGTCAACACAAAACAAAAAACATTTTTAAAGGCAAAAAAGTGAACTATAGATTAACTTAAAGCAAAACAACTGCGAAATGAATAATATGATATACTCAACTGATTTTTTGGGGAAAAAGGACTGAACACGTTGAATACTACATTAAAAAATTAAACTAGTTATTATAAGCATATATAATAAACTACTTTACTGTTGTATATATACATATATACATTTAAAAACTAGCCACGAAAATAAATTGAAATTAAAACAAAATTTTATCGCTTCCATCACACTAAATTGATAAATATTGATAAAAAAATAACAGATTATTATTAAGAGATTATTTTAAAGCGTTCTCCTAGATTTTTTTAAAATGCGCAACATATTTTAGGTTTGACTCTCACCACCGCACTTTTATTTTCATTTTTTAATTAGCACACGGTTAAAAACAAACAAGTAAATTCAGGATTGATTTTGATTGCCGAGAAAAAATACTCCAAAAAAATTCTTCCTTGACAAATCTTTTTTTTCGAAAACTGGCACTGACGTCATGTAAAAGAAGAGCTTGTCTCGACTCAAGTCAGACAAAAAACGAAGTAACTGAATAAATAAAAAAACCGCTAAGATTACATTCATACTAATGGTATGAAAATCATCAATCATCAAAGCCTCCTTTCCACTTCCCATCCTGTGGTAGAAACCTCTCTATACATTTGGAATACAAATTTTCAATATAAAAATTTATTCCAACTTTGCAAGCCTTCACCCTGTCATCCCTCACCTATTATTATTATTATTACTATGTAGTGTACATGAAAATCATGTCTTTGTTCCTGTAAATTCGCAGTACATTTTTATACAGCTCAAAAAGAAATTTGCCAGCAGCCTAAAACATTTAATTGCTGCAAGGATGATGGCTGTAATATGAAATTATCATTAAAGCTGTTCGTTTCAGTTAAATAATTTGATTCTTTTTCGACTCAGCACAGAGAACAAAAAATCAGACAAAAGCTCTACCTTACTTTGTCGTCTCAAGCTTCTTGCTGCGTTTAATTATTAAAATATTAAAATACTTGAGTAATTTTTTAAAACTGCTTTATAGTAACAAATACATTTACAAATCCATTTAGACAAAAAAATTGACTTGTTATAAATATAATTGTACTCCTGCTACAAAATCAACAACAACAACAAATACTACTACTAATTGGAAAAGTACACCAAACGAAATTTGAGAAAAAAACTACTTGTTGTATACTATTCGCTGTCGGATGGTGACTGAAGAAGATAATGAATGTTTAATGAAACTGGATTTAATTTAAATGAAAAAATACTGATATACATAAACTGAATAAAAAATGATGATACTATCTATAAATTAATTGATGTTTACATGCACGTACACATCCAAATACGTGCATGTGCAGTCATGCAATGCTTGCATGCGTGTATGTATGTTTGTATATTTAAGTAGAACTTTTGTAGGCAATTGTTGCGTATGTGAATAGTATAAAAATATAAATTGTTATACTACTACTTCTACAAACAATAGATCGTTGAAAGGAGAAAGGTCCAGGCAGAAATTGTGATATTTTAATAATGAAAAATACATAAATTGTCAAAAATCGAATGAGCTGTTCCTCACCAACGGGGTCATACATAATGAAAATATACTGTAAGAATAATTTTTAAAAAATTTAAAAAATAATGATGATATTAACAAACCCATATTGTCATGTGTATCTATCTATCTATCTGTATATCTATATATCTATGTATCGTTTTGTTTCTTTACTATGTTTCCGGTATTGTAACAATGTAAAATTTTTATAGTTAGAGAGGAAAGTTATTATTGTAAAACATTTAAAATATATAAATAAATATATACATATATATAAATATATATATATATATATATGAATGTTATTTAATGGAATATATTATGTAGTGTTTATTGTACTGTTGATAATATTATTAAGGGTGCTGCGAAGTATTACTATTAAGGTGCAGGATTTTTTTGTTTTCTTCCTCAGGCGTGAGTTGCGTAAATAATAAAAAAATATGGTAACTCGTTTGGCTTTCATCGGTCAAAGTGACGTAAAAAACTACTACTTGAAAAAACGTGTTCGTCTTCAAGTTTGTTGGTCCAACATGAACATATATTTTCTATGAATATATAGTGAACATCAAAAGAGATATATACTATAGCCGAATTATTAAAAAAAGAAATGCAATACTCAACTTGATTGTTGTAGTTCAAATTTTGTTCCTATTAATGTCGCGAAAAAAAAAAATAAATTTGTTGATTGAAAAGTTTCTTTTTAAAACAATTAAGAAAAGTGAAAGAGAGTGAGAGATGCAAGTTTTCAAAAAAACTATGCTGGGTTGATGAATTTTACAAATCCCAG
The DNA here is from genome assembly GCA_027743785.1 of Sinhomidia bicolor. NCBI lineage: Eukaryota > Metazoa > Arthropoda > Collembola > Entomobryomorpha > Entomobryidae > Sinhomidia > Sinhomidia bicolor. The sequence goes on along the minus strand of JAHZMT010002148.1, from coordinate 8,617 downwards.
AAAAAATATTTGTTTTGATTATTTTATGAACACGTAGTTGTAACGTTATAAATAGCTGAAACAAGTTTAATAATGTGTACTTAAATTATTGGATACTATGCAACTGCACGAGAAGGAAAAGTGGAAACCCTGCTAGTTCTTTAGTTAATATGGTATTATTACGCAAGTATTTTAGTGACTAGAGTAGATCATCATGGGATAGCCAGCAGCAAAGAAATTTTAAGCTAGTCAGTCATTCCAAAATAAAAAAATACAATTTTTAATGTATATAGTTAGTGACCGTTAATTATTAAATCACCTGTTATTGTTCGTTGTCTTATCTGTTGTATAAAAGCTAATTAGATGGGTATTGATGAGAGGCACTAGAAACTTTGCATTGTATATGAGAAACATGTTATTTCAATAAATAAATTCCAGCATCCAAAAAATGCTGACAACTGCTTTATGCGTACATGCATTTCTCATTACAGTATTATATATTTGTTAGCATTATGGCTTTTGAAATGAAATTCAAAATTAATAATTATCTGCTGATAATCTGGCGACAATGGAAAAAACTCTTGGCACCAATGGCATGGCATGATACGCGTATTTTCCTCCTGTAGATAAATGAAGTCATAAGGTGAGACGAGACGGAACAACTAGCAAATGTTGAGTAAGTAAGTAGCCGTTCTCTGCGTTGTGCCAACAATAACAGCCGAGCCGTTGTTACCAATGATCATATCGATGCCGATAGTCCTGTCACAGTACGGCCTCCTCTTTACGGTTTTTAAATTTTAACAGCAAACACAACAATGATTTCGTTATCTTACAGTTACAAAGATAAGAAAAAACTTTTATTGTACATTCACACGATAAACACAAGTTATTTTTATCGATTTGTTCAATACAATGGTGGAATATAAATAGATTATAAATAGCATACTGTAGAACTATGAACAATGCACTGTTACGGCAATATCAAACAAATTCAACTATACTTGACTGCTGCATTATATGCAAATTGCAAAATAATTCATCTTTATCGTTTCTCATTATGCTGCGGATACTTTTCTAATAGTTTATTCAATTGTTTCGTGGTGATATTTCTAACGTTGTCTCCCGTAACTACTTGGCCTGATGCCTCCCTCTGCTTCGTTTCTTTTCTCGTTTTCTACAAAATATCAGATTCATTTTCAATAATTTTCATACGTTACTACCCCTCACATTGTGAATAGAGAACCACATTACAAAGTAACTTTTAATGGTAGCTTACCGTGTATTCAGCATAGCACGTTTCAAAAATTTTAATTTCACTACTGCATTTAGCTTCTCTAAAGTCATTCTTCTTCATACAGGCAAACATAACGGCCATTTCCTGCAGACAAGTAGTATCTAAAAACAAAACAAAAAAGATAAAATATCTTATTATTACATATTAATCACTTAAATTTAACATCTCATAAAAATATCAAATCAGTCAATGCAAAAAATAAACTTTTTATTTTAGTACCTGGTCCCTTGCTCTGTCTTCCAGACACCTTATTCTTTAACTCCAAACGGGACAATTCCTGAAAACGAATCTCTCTAATTTCTTTAGGGTTTAACGGCAGTCGCGTCCATTTCCGGTAAATGCCTCCCAACAATGCTTCCGTCAGCCACATTACTTCCAGCAATCAAAACGAATACTCACTTGACATGCAACCGTAACTAACTACCTTGTTGATCAGCTGGTTCCCAACGATATTTCTGTGGTTGAGCAATTAAACAGATTTAATTTTTTAAGCTAGCTGCTGCGAAAGTTGTCAACTCACATATATTTAAATGCACACCACACACAATCATCAAGAGGCCGAAATGAAATGAAAAAAGCAACCTCAGAGCAGATGATCCGGCGGAAGTCTTCTTCTTCACAACTTCACAACAGACAGAAGTCCAGTTCGTAGTAATGCATGCACAATGCACAATGTGAAGCGAATTCCCGCTCTGTATCATTTTTGGACCGAGTGAAACTCGTCTGTACATATGAAACCACAACCAAGACAACTTACTCCAGACTTTTTGAACAATCACGTGTGTTTGTTGTTGTATATTTCTGGTGTGTATTTTATTAGCAAGTTAAGATTTAAATTGTTTTTTTAGCAATTTGGTTCGAGAAGCGTACGTACAGTTTTGTCGCGTATTTATTTGGAGAAAACTATTGACATTAAGAGGAGAAAAGTTGGCAGCAATTGTTAATGATGAAGTACATGTCGTTACACTGCCGGCGAATTATTTCCCAGTTTTTACGTCAGGATACAGCAAGTCACGGCTTTATAATTAAAAATAATGTATTTGCACATAGAGTGTCAAGTCGGTGTTACAGTGCGGAGACAACTGCCGGTTAGTTTTTATTATTTTACAATGTAGAAGTTAACGATTGTGTTGCCATGTTTGTAAATGTTGTCAGTTGTGGATAGTATTGTCGAAGTTTATCTATTTTTGTTTTTAAAAGTACAAGAAAATGTGCTTGCGGAGCAAGGTTTGGAGGAAGAAGAAAAAGTGCGACCGAGAAGGAAAGTTGAAAGTCCGGAAAATGCTAGGGTGATGAGAGTGTCAATTATTGGAGTTCCAAACGCTGGAAAGAGTACTATCACCAACGCCTTAACGATTTATGATGTATGGATGGAGCATTGTTTCGATCATTGTTTAAATGATTAGCTAAACATTGACTCATTAGATTTAAAACACTAGTTTATTAAATTTAAGGAATGAGTGTTGAAATTTGTATCATTAAGAGTATTTTAAATCCATGTGTAATTTTATAGGTGTGTCCTGTATCCCGTCGGCCTCATACGACACGCAATAATCAAAAAGCAATTTATTTAGATGACAATACCCAGTTGGTCATTGTAGATACACCAGGCGTAGTAAATTCCAAAGAAGTTAAAAAGTAAAGACGCAAAAATATCATAACATTGCAGTGACTTTAAAATGTTTATTCTCAACTTCAATCAAACATGTATTCACTCTGCCACAAACTTACAGATTCTCGTTCTCACCAGAGTTTGTATTTGGACCAGAGAAGTCTATTGAAAATTCACATGTTGTTGCAGTCATCCATGACGTGTCAAGTAAAATTACCCGAGAAAAATTAGATTTTCGTATTAAAAAAGTTCTGGAAAAGTTTCCAGATAAAAAGTCAATTCTTATTTTAAACAAGGTAAATTCACAATTTATTTCGTATTGATAAACCTCTACGTGTTTGACCATTCAATGAAAGAAATGAAAAACTTATGAATTACTGAATCAACTTTGTTCGTTTTGCAATGTTATTTTAGATTGACATGGTGAAGCAGAAATCAACATTATTGGAGACCGTTAAGTACTTAACATGCGGAATCGTTGGAGGAAAGCCTCTGCCTATGCGTACGTTTGAAGAAAAGAAACAAAGCAATCTGCCGATGGACACAAACGCTTTACTCAATAGAGCAAAAAAGCGTTTTGATCAAAAGCAAGAAGTTGAAAATGCAAGTACAGAGGAAGAAGTAGCTGCGGTAGTTGCCAAAAAGTTTTTTTCCAGTGGTGAAATTAAAAGAGGTGCGTTAAAATATAAGCTGATAAATTGAAATTTTATTTAATTGATTGATATTTTAGGTTATGATTTTTTTAAAATCAAATTGTTATTTGCTAAAAGGTATTCACCAACTGGGGTGGTCCAAATTTCATGACGTTTTCATGATTTCTGCTGTGGATGGGGATGGTATCGAATTACTGAGGGTAGGATATTTTTTTGTGAAATAAGAGTAGCATAGTATAGTAGTATCAATTGTAATCTCGTGTTTAAAAATTTTTCTTCGTATTTTTGCATTTATAGAATTATATGATCGTCAATGCAGTTCCAGGGGATTGGCACTATGACAAGGAAACTTTAACAGATGTCCCACCACAGAAGTTGGTTCTCAAAATTCTTCAAGCCAAATTACTTGAACATCTTGAAAAAGAAGTTCCATTCTTGCTACAAACATCTTTGGAATATTGGAAAGAAGAAGAAGGTACCATTTTTACAACTATAATAGTAAAAAATGCTTGAATTTAAACAACATAGATCACAGTTATATTGACTAAAATGTTTTATACTATCTTCTAAAACATTACAGGAATTCTCGTCATCTCTATTAAAATCAGATGTCCAAAGGAACGCTACCAATGGTCTATACTGGGAACCAACGGAGTTGTAATAAATAGAATCATTAACGAAACACAGTCAGCTATCAGTAGTTTGTTGAATAGTCCTGTAAAATTAATCTTGAACCCTGTTTATGACAAGACTTTAGCGACAGCCAGGAATAAAAAGTAATTGCAATTGTATTTGTAAATTTAGTCTGTAAAATTGTTTATGCTCGTTAATTTTTTTAAAGCCATAAAGTAACCCATTACCAAAATAAATTTCGCTGTATGCGTTCTTCTAAATCCATAGAACATTTTTACAACTGTATTTTTAACTCATAATAATGTACCATGATCATTTTTTGATGATATAGCAATTGATCATCAGTAGAAAGTGCAAGTCGCAAGAAAATCGTAAATATGATAATTATGATATGTGATCCGTCAGTCATTCTCGTCATTTCTACCGTACTACTGCATTATTATTGCATACAACATTGAAAACGAAAACGGTAACTCAAGTTGTTGCGTAACTCAACCTTGAGCTTCTTCAATTCAATCATATCAAAACTGTAATCTATTTTATTTTGCATGTAAAAAATCTCTCTTTCCATTACAACTTCCCATTACAAAATTATTCCATATTTTAAACAGAATGACTCGTCGTTGTTCGATCCAAAATTATTATCGAATTATAGAATTCGCATATTATAATTACCATAAGACTTTGAGCTTAGCTCGTTAAATTGCCTATTTTCTTTCTTTAAAAAAATATTTGCTTGTTTGCATGCATGCATGCATTATTATGCTAAACGAAAACGAGTGACACGTTGAACAGCTGATGACGACTTTGTGCACGTATACCAAAACCAAACCAAACGAATGCACATGTGTCCTTCCTTCTCCTCCCCCCCTCTGCTTCTGCTGCTGCTGCTGGACTGTGTGCATTTTTTAGTCCGTCTTCGTCCGTCATCCTATAATAGCATCCAACTAACCAAATATATATGTATATATTTTGTTTTATATAATGTGTACAGTGTTCCAATGAAAATGAAGTTGGGGTTCCAACTTCCAGGTATTTTCCAACTGCTTAGACTGGAGAAGTAATGATTCGGATTTCAGATAATATAAATAATATATAGAGCCTTCATCATCGCATACCACTCGGTTTTTTTATAACGCATTTTTTTTTACATGCGAGTCATCGTCATGATGATGTTGATGATGATGACTTGTGTATATCTACTACTACACCAGTTGCCAATTTTCTATCTGTATACGTATTCTACTTGTTTGTACAACAAGAGTGACCATGAATATAATAATAATAATATTAGTAATGAAGAGAAAAAACCTCGTTGAAAATGTTTAAATTACATTTTTTGCCGTAGTAGTGGCACGACTGTTTTTTGTTCTTGTACCTTTGGTTAAATCAGTTTTTTCCCTAATATATGATTAATTGCATTAACTGCTGCTGCTGCTGTTGTTGTTGTGAGGGTATTTTAGCTTTGTAGTTTAGTTTACTAACTGCATCAAGTCAGTGAGCAACACTGGACTGAAGAAAGGCCGAGAATAAAATTTAAAAGTAACCGTTGACCATCTTCTGAAATTCGCAGAAAGAATCCCATATATTTTAAAAGAGTCAATGAAATCATCACTGCACACAGTCACTCAGTCAGTCAGATTAAAATAATAATTGTCCACACACGGTTGCGTACGTACAACCACCGTTACTGGTGCTGTTAAACAGAGAAGACGTTTACGACAACATTCACCGTTAATCACTCATATCATATTGTCTACTAGAAAATATTTAGTCTCTATATTTGGTTAGTTTTTTGAAGACGTTTAGACTTGACTAGTATAATAATAGTGTGTACATTTTACGGAATCAAGCATACATAAGAAAAGCGTCAAGTTTACAAACAAGGATGATTTTTGAACTGATCTAATTAGTACATCTATAAAGTTTAAATACACGTAGTGTGATACATGAAAACAATCAACTAAATTATTATTATACGACACAAACAAAATTCAAAACTAGTTTTTATTTTGTTACTCGATGTATAATAATCACACTGATTAAATCACTAGTTGTTAGGTCATATCAAATAGCCAGTAATCTGTTCAGTAGTAGTCAGTTGAGGATATATGCCTACATATTTACCTCTAGGATTATAGTTAAAAGCTTTCTGTGTACTACTAATCTAACTAAGTACTAAACAAAATTATGAAGTTTGCCATTTTATTTACAAGTACCACCACGCATGAGTATGTAGATTTCGAAATTATATAAAAGAGAAACTATTTATAATAATAATAATAATGTACAAAGCAGTTTAAGAGGTTCAACAAGTGCAGTATAATTATGAAGCGTGAGTAAATTTACTACTAATATAATTCATTTCACTGGTGCTTTGACAACGTTTTTTAGCTGTTGTTAGTACTACATATATATTACCTTTAAGTTGTAAAAAAGTATATGATTGTGAGACTGAAGTATTTACTATATATTTTTTGTTTCTGTAATCAAAGATATATATACTGTAGTTATTTGTATGATAAGCATAATTTTCTTCAATGAATCTATATACTGCGTACGTTAATTTTGGTTGACATTATTTTCGTTTAAAGACATTTGAGTGGAGTCTGATATGAATATACACGAGAGAGTCAGATTTTTCTAAAAACACAACAATTTTTTGGGTAACTTATGAAATGAGTTGTTGGCCTTATTATCTATGTAAAACCACGCACAACTTGAAAATCTAGTAAGGTGTATTATTGTTGTTTATCATATTTCATTTGCTGTTTTAAAAGATATATATATACCTATTCAAAGACATAGTCTGTATGTACAAACCGTTAGAGCAGTATTATAGATTGGTACTTGATCAGAAACGCCGTTTCCAGGATACTTTGACAATCACTTTGTAATTTAATATATAAAAAGATAAATATATATAAATATATATTACAATACAATAGCTAAAAGTCAGGTTGAAAATTTAGTAGAGTTTAAAAAAAGCTTTTACTGTTAGAGCATTATTCTGAATACAATTGCTTAACATGGCGTTTCCATGGGGATTTCCAACAGCTCTCGGGGCTTTTATAAGCTATGCTGCTGCATCAGCCTTCTTTTGGAACTTTCCACATCTGCTTCACAAAAAGAAGAACATTTCTTTCTCATGCGCTCACATTAGTCATCGTGGAGGTAAAACTGCAATTAATGAATTATTTTTAAATTCTGGCTTTTTTAGATTTTGAGAATCATAAATTATTATTATTATTGTAATTATTACTATTATATAGGTTCAGCAGAAGGCTACGAAAATACCTTGAAAAATTTTCGAAAGTAATTGCATACAGTATACATTTTTTAAAAAAATGACATGATCCTTGTTTGATGAATTTATGTAATTAAGTATGTTTTTTTTTACCTTTTAACTTCAGTGCTGTTAAAAAAGGGACAAACATGCTTGAATTGGATGTTCGCTTAACAAAAGACGGCAAAGTTGTTGTGTTTCATGATCAAACACTGCAACGAGTCGCTGGACAAAACCTCTGTGTTTCAGAAGTTGAATACGCTTCATTACCACCATTAAGTGCTAAAGTTCCAATTGATACAATTCCTGGTAAGAATTTTAGTTTCAAGTTTAATTTACACAATTAAATTTTTATGCTATTTCACAAAAGACACACGCTAGTAGCCATGTCTAAATATACGTTTGTTTTTTTCCACAGGCGAATACTTTTCAGACTTGTCGTGGTCCGAAGATGAGAGAAGAATACCACTTTTGCGAGATGTTTTTCAAGAGTTCCCAAGCATACCAATTAATATTGATATAAAAGAAAATGATATTCATCTAATTAATGAAGTCTCCAGGTTAATCGACGAGTTTGAAAGAACAGATGTTACCGTTTGGGGAAGTTTTAATAATGACACATGTCAACAATGCTACAAAGTGGTAATGTTTAACAACTGAATCGATGTTAAATTAGTTATTATTGGAGTAAGATTATTGTATCAAGTATTCTATAATCTGTTGTTGTACATGTTTATAGAACCCCAACGTGTATTTATTTTTTTCTGCGAAACGAGTTCTATTTCTACTGATTTTAGCCATAACGGGAATACTGCCTTTTGTTCCAATTAAAGAAACGCATTATGAAGTATTTCTTCCAATGTCAATGAAAAGGTAAAATTTCACATGGTTATGATTATTATCATCATTATATTTTATGTACAGTTGGTTGTAGAAAATTGACTATATAATAATATTCTGTTGTGTGTGAGTTTATGAGTAATTTTATGGTTTGTTTTGTAGACGGCGGTTGAAACAAGTCACACGTTTATCATTCTCAGAGAAATGCTTACTCTGGGTGTCCGAAACATTTCTAGTGTGGCAACCTTTACTCAATCATTTGAAAAAACGCGGTATTCATGTAAGTAACGAGATATATATGAAATGTATTTTAATAATAG
>JAHZMT010002147.1:0-19875 GCA_027743785.1 Sinhomidia bicolor | reverse complement strand
TTTCTCTTCAAGAGATAAGAGGAGTAATCACATATTTTTGTGATTTATACAACACACATGTATCTATTTCAGAAAAATGTGAACTGTGGCCTAAATATAATTTAAAAAAGCTTTTTTTCTTCTCATATTAAATGTCTAATCGCCTTTTTCCATTCAACACACAAGGATTTTCCTTTTTTGTTATCAACATGCAGCTGTTTACGTGTTTGAAGTATGAAAAGAAGATTTTTTTCTCATGTTGAAGAAAAAAGCTTCTCTCTCTCTCTCTTCTCTTTTCTCATAATGAAACAGATCATATTTTTTTGAAGAGGTAAGATGATAGATTGGTCACATTGCTGGGCAATAATATAAAAATTAAGCGCCTCTTATGAAAAAAACACTTCTACTCTTTTGAATAGCATCGTTTCCAGAATTATATATATCTTTCCCTGACTTACCTTTTTTCTTTCTTTTTTTTCTTTCTCTCTCTCTTTCTTTCTACCTTCTTGTCGTATTCGATCAGTTTTTTTTCATAAAAATGGGAACCTTACAACACACAACCTAAATCAATTTGTAGTGACAGGAAGACGCTGATCTGACTGGATGTTTGCTTTCATACATATTAAAAATATTCACAGTGTCTCTTCTCTCCTAAGCAGAGGAGAGCCTGATTTCCTATCGTCTTCTTCTTTACTGCCATTTATACACCAGCATCCATCCATAATATTATCTTGAGTAGGTATCTACATACATGTCATAAAATATTACATATGAGTAAATTCATGGTAACCTTTAAAAAAAATTCCGTCCCTCCAAGCACACATATTTTACATTTACAAGATTGTGAAAAAATCACATTTTCGGTTTATAGGCTCGTTTCGCATGTCTCTTCCTCCATCTCTTCCTCTCCCTCCTTCTCTCGCTTGCTTTCTCTCTTTCTCTCCCTGTCTCTCTAGCGTTACTACCTCAACTTTTCCTTATGGTATTTCGTGACGCATAATTCCGGCTAGTTTATATACGACAGGCGTTTCTCCTATTCCCATCCAGCCAGTCCACAATTTGTTCCTCAAATATGGTTTTCCATCTAAACTATACTTGCATGCATATGGTGATGATCATGACGGTGATGAAGAAGATGACGACGATGATGATGATGATGGCGCTTATAAAAACGACCGTGCCTGATTCTCTTATCCTGTCCCCATCACATCTCTTTTGGTCGTCGTCGTCGTCGCTGTCGTCTTGGTAGATAGACACAGCAGCAGCAGCAGTAGCAGTAGCACCAGTGGTGACTGCGTATACCTAGATGATAGCAGCGATAGTGGTGGTGACGGTGCTATTATGTATGGTGGCTTCTTTGCAACCTTCTCTTCAAACATGCATGCAGGTCCTTTTCTAAGATCTTATTTGATACGGCGAAAAGAGCAACTTTTACGATAAAAGAGATCGTCCTTTTTCCTCTTCTTCGCCCTCTTGTGAACTGTGTAGACCATCTACAGATATGCTAGCACTAGTTCTGCCCAAGAAAAACTGTACCACAGTTACAAAACAACACACACGCAAAAGAGAAAAAAAATCTAGTGAATCAAAAAGAAAAAAAGACGAATAGAGAGAAAGATACACACATACATAACATCCACTTAAGATGTCTTTTTTTGGGGCTAGTAGTAGCAGCAGCAGCAGTAGTAGTAGTACTATGAATGTAGCACACACACTCTTTTTTTGCTAGCTAGAAAAACTCATATAAAATATTTCTTTCAGTTTGTCTTCCTTTCACTGCTACCATTCCCTTTTTTACCAGTTGTCGTCGCAGTCTTCTTTCTTGCTTTCTTTCTTTCCTTCCTTCTTTTTTTCTATTTTCTCCTATTTGAGTGGCATTTCCAATATGAATATCAATGTGTTATTGATTTTCCAAGAATGTGTCAAACCATAGAGGTTTTTCCTAGATGGATAGGGTGTATGTTTTTACTAGAGGAACGAAGAGAAGAAGAAAAAAATCAAAAAAGACAAGAGTAAATTTTAACTTGATGGCATCCAGAGAGAGAGAGAGAGAGAGAGAATGTGTGTTTCTGGGAAAGAGCTTGTGTGTGTATTTTCTATCATCCCACCTTATGAAAATAGAAAAAAGGAAAGACGGAGAGGAAAAAGGAAAAAAAGACGAGAGGAGTAGTAATGTTAGCAATAAAAATTTTAAAATATTGATACATTTCTTTCATGCCTTCTAGTAGCATACATGTGCATACATTCCGTGTAAAGCTATTTATACCTACGTTTTCATAACTCTTACTTACGTTGAGCACCCAAGGATAAAAATAAACTTTCCATTTCTTTATTTGGGTGTGTGTGTGTGGTACCTGCTTGTCAAAAACGAATATACCATTTTATTATGCTCTAGGTTTTTTGGTGCGTTTAGAAAAAAATTGGAAAAACCTAGTTTTTTTTTGTGTGGAAGTAGTATTTCGTGTATATGCATATTAGAGACTACGACTATTATTATTATTATTATTATTATACTCCTTAGCAAGTTGGCACCATTTCGCTAGTAAGCTTCTTATCAGTTCTACTACTGACGTGTTCTCTTCCCGTTTGACACTGAAGGACTTTATACTATGCTAGCATAGAGCTTTTCATGCTGCTGGCATTCCAGCATTGCTGATTGAAACCAATGAAAAATATGAATGCTCTCGCAGATGTAATCTGAGCTTGAGTTGGAAAATGCTGCCTAATTCTTATATAATGCTATTATTTTTCGGAGGGGAAATATACAAAGGCGATTTCAAACTAGTTAATAGTTAATAATAATAATAATAATAATCGTTACAAAGTAATGTAGAAAGAGCGAGAGGGGGAAGGCATTAGAAAAGTTTGATATTCAATTTCAGTCCTGAAGGGCACTTTCAGCAGAAAACTAGAGTAAATAGTGTAAAGCACACAAATCAACGGATGCAAGGATTTTTTTCCTGGAAGTAAATAAAACTGGCAGAAATCACGTAGCCAATAAATAAGCACTTTATTTACACATTTGCATGGGGCAAATGGCGACGATAATATGTTTTATTGTTTTATATATTGCATTGTGATTAATCACGCATTCCGCCCTGTACCCCCAGCGGAAACGAGTCGGGCAATTTTTTACACTTATAAATAAAACAGCAATGACATAATATATATGCAGATATGTGTACATATGGCTGTCCGCATGTGTAGTAGTATATTCTGATCATCCATATTGGTGTTGGTACGTCATTGGTTTTCTATTAATTACAGGAAGGCATCTGGGTCATGCATGCAGTAATTTTTGATGTGTGTTAGTTAGTTGGTGGTGTTGGCAAAAGGGGTAATATACATAATTATGTAGAATTTAGTGGCAGTAAATTGTGATGATGATGAAGAAGAAGAGGCAGAAACTGTGTAACATGCTACTAGTGTACTACGAGAAGGTTAGTGTGCTTGCTTGCTTGTATAGCCCGTGATATCCAACCGAGTGAATTAAACACTTTTTAATTTTCTAAATGATTTAATGAATTACGTCAAATGCGCAAATCGTTCGCTCAAACAACGCCACCGACAATAAATTTATATTCAGTGTACTCTCTCTTTTTCTCTCTCTTTCTCTCTCGCGTACATGCAGGGTGCTTGCTTCAACTGGCGTGGTAGTACTAGTACTAGTATTTGAATTGGCAACTACTTTAACAGCAGGGAAACTGCCAGTTGTTCTTCTTCTTCTGCTGCTACTAATACTACTACTGGAGAACTTTTTCTCAAGTTTCAGCAGCCGTGGAGGAAGACCCTGTGCCTTCTAATTACACTTTTCTTCCTCTCCGTACCACCACTCTCTAACAGCCTTCATCAAAAATTTATTGTCCCATTTTAGAAATAAGTAGTAGTAAAGACAGTAGCAGTACTACCGCATGCATTCTAGAAAAAAAGAGACATGCTGGCTTGCTTGATGTATTTCACTTCCCAATCATATTTCATGCGGATCGACATTGGTTCCTTTTCGATTAAACTTACATTAGTAAGGTAAGTAGGCAGGTAGCCGGGCAGAAAAACACACGTTATGATACTACTATCCTCTTAGCATTTCCATTTTTATGTAACAAATACAGTCAAGACACTTTTTTTCTCTTTTGCTCTGCTCTGACCTGCCCATCCATTTGCATACATCCATTTATCTTGTTTCTTTTCCCTTTTTTATCCTTGCAAAACACCTCATCAATATTGTTATCGCTTGTTACTTTCTGTGTGAATACAACATTCGGAACTCAGAGATATCCATTTATAAACAGGCGAATGCAAGCTTGCTTGCGTTTTTTTTCTTGTTCTTTTTTCTGCATTTTCTACATTTGCAACAGCCACACAAAGCGAGAGAGAGAGAGAGAGACATACAAAAAAAGATACGTCATTTGTAAATATCACCGTCAGCAGCTGCTGTCTTTCCACAATGGTAATCCTGATATACCGATGCGGATACAATAATACTATAGCGCCATAGCGCACACGATCGTCCTCGTCGTCATCATTATTATCATCATCACTATTTATCTGCCAACTATTCATTCTTAGTAGGTGACTACAAACCATTACACACATGACTGATTGTGTTGACAAGCTGCACATTACACTTGCTATTATAATGTAATAATTTTTCTCTGCAACGAACACACCAAGAAAAAAAAATATATCTCTCGGAAGGAGATACTTGCATAGAAAATAAAATACTACTCATTACACATGATTGAAATGCCTATATTATTATTTATATTGCTATTACACTCTCTCCTCAATCTCTCTTCAGCTGTCAAAATATTCCGAAACCAGTGGTGTGCCTGCTTGCCATGCAAATCATATTTTTTTACACCACTTTCCTTATTGACTTTCATTCTCCTCCTTTTCCTGCTTCTTCTTCTTCTCCTCCTCTCACAACAATTCTACATTTCATATGATTTTTTTTCATCCGAAAGGAAGGGAAAGTCAATCTCTTTTGTGCTGCGAGTCAGAGCAAGCAGCGAGTAAAAGGCTTTACATGCACCGATAAAAAAAATTCTAGTGAGAAAATGTGGGTTCTGTTCTGACTAGAGGAAAATGACGACGCCGCACACAAAAGGATTAAATTGACATTACCCCAAAAAATAGAAGAAGGCTTTTCTCAAATAAAAAATAATAATAAGACGAGCCAGGGAAGAGGGATAGAAGATAGCTAGCTACCTATTATTCAAGTTTGAGTACCTACTTCAAAAAAAATATATACAGACATTCATTCTTTCAAGAAAGCTTTGCAACACGAGCGCGCTCACTCATAATCCTAATTCCTGCCTATTTTTCATTATATTTTACGCGACAAGTAGTTTGCTACCGAAAATACAATAAAAAATATAACCAATCTAAACGAGAATGTTGCATACATGCCATTATTATTACACTAGTAACATGGTCGTCGTCGTCGTCGGCGTCGTCATCATCATTCAATTTTTTTCTTTGCTCCATGTTAAAAATACACACACACACACGTTCACCACAAAATTGCATCAATAATGGATTTCACTATTATTGTAGTTACACGTACGCATTTATTATTCATGGTTAGTTACATTACATACATTTACTACTCGAGCAGGTCTAGTAGTTGAGTTGTACATTGTGGCTTGTGTGCATATGTGCATGTACATGTGTATATTAGAGTAGAAGCATTGATGATGATTAACGTTTCTTTCTTTAGTTCTTTTCTCTCTTCTGTAAAAAATAAGATTCGCATTTATACACCGAACATATTTATGCACTCATTTTTTTGCGATTATTATGTTTCTGGCATGAAAGCAACGCGAGAAGGTAGAAAAAAATCATTAGATGTATATAAATAACTTTGGAGTGACTAATACCATGGCTGACATCATTACTGCTACTACTACTACTACTACTAATAATAATAATAATAGCAAAATAATAATAATAATAATAGCAGTAACAATGACGATGTTAATCATCGTCGGAACGAAATAAACCACTGACATATAATATAGACTTTCACTAATGCTTGTATGCAAGTTCTTGAACACAGAAATGTTTTATTTGTGCAGTAATATTTACAGCGACAATAATAATAATAATAATAGTAATGTTCTTTTTTTACAATTTACTCTCCTTGCCATAAAAAGCAGGAGCTGTAGCAAATTTTATATTTTCCTGTTCTACAACAATAAGACTCACATATTTGCTGGATAACACGTGTAGGTATAAACACTGGTCGGCTTTTTCTTTTAAAGTTGTCGTTTGTACTATTGTTTGGCAGGAGAAGAAAAAAAATCAAAAGAGTAAGTAGTCTTAGAAGCTGACACATTGGGAAAGGAAAAGAAATGAAAGTAGGAAGAAGACCAAGTGGAGTGCAGAAGAAGACGAAGGAGAGAGAAAAAAATAATACAAGAACATGCATTAGTGCAAGGAAGAAAAAAAACTGAAAGCCCACACACACAAAAACATATACATAATGCACAGCTACAATGCACCTACACTACTACCTATCTAAGCATAGTATATGCACACACACCACACATACACATAACAAGTGAGCGAGTCAAAAAAAAAGGACACGGCTCACAAGGAGAAAGAAAAAACAAGAAAAAGAGAAAGGCAGCCGCACAAACACACAAGTACGTACGTACGTAGAACGTACATATAGCATGCATTAATATATTCCAACTGCCTTCCTGAAAAATCCTTTGACACTGATCTATTGTTATTTCCAGTCACTTTTCGATTTCCCATATTTGTTTCCTATTATACAGATACAAGAGCGTACATATTATATATGCAAACATCAAACATTTTACTCCATTTTTTATTCTTTTCCTTTTCCGCTGGTAATTTCTTGTTTGTGTGTGTGTGAAGCTTTGCTTGCTTGCCGTTCAGCAGTCAATACAAATGTGCATAACGATGATAAATTATTTTTCCCTAGGTTTTTTTTCGCAGAAATGCATAAATATCAAGTCTGCTATGTAACATGTCTGAAACGAAAAGGGAAGCATATTTGTACGTACTTACTAGCATCATAACATTTTACCAATTTATAATATGTATAATAATAATAATAATATATGTGAACAAGTCTTATGGTGTTTTACCCCTCTCATCATACCAAACATAATCTCTCAAAGAGCTGAAGATGGAGCAGAAGCAAGCGCCACCACACACTGCTTCTATACTTCTCTCTCTCTCTTTTTACCACCGCCACCATCCAGCACACTGTTGAGGCTGCTGTTTTGTATAAAAAGCATAATAGTGTAGTTGTGAGCCATATACAAATATTTGCATAAACATTCTCCATTACTGTTCACCAATTCTCCTTCCCTTGTTCTTCCTGTTTTATATATTTTTTTTCTATGCTATTGTTCATAAAAAAGGAAACACCAATAACATCACCAACATAAACAGTGGGCGATATACAGATGATGATGATGATGATGATGAGAACGAATACTAATACCACTACTACTACTAGTGGTAATACTATTTGTCCTCCTGCTGAATAGAAAGTACTAAAAAAACAGCAACAATGCAAGTAAAAGGACACGTACGCGTCCGTACGAAGAGAAAAGACACACACATACTCTCTCACATTCATTCGCATAAAACTTTTTTTTTATCCGGCTGCTCTGAAAATAGGAGGAAGCAAAGGCTTTTGACATGTACTATCCGTTGTAGTAGTTGTAAGCTTGCTTTCTCTAGTAGGAGTAGTATAGTGTAGTATTTTCACAAGAGCAAAATGCAAATTACTTTGTGATTGTTTCAAGTGATGCATCGAAAACTTGATGAGCCGTGCAGCTATCTTTCTCCCTCTTTCTCTCTCTCTCTCTTTTCTCTGCCTACCATGCATGTGCACATACCTACATCAACGCATGAAACTAATAATGTTACACCACACACGAGAGCGAGAGAGAGAAAAAAAATGAAAGAGAAAAAATAGTAGAGTAAGAGAGAGAGAGAGAGTGTGTGTGTGTAGCAGCAACAATAATGGAAGGAGAATAAGCTTTCTAAAAGAAGAATGATTTTTTTTCACTGTGCAACGGAAAAAAGAAATTTGTTGCGCAGTGACATGGCTGCTGACGGTAGGATTGCATGCTTTCTACAGAAATCCGCTTTTTTTAGCAGGAAAAAAAACGCCTAGTAAACTTGATGAGTGTTATATAGCAAAAAAGATTACATGTCACAGTCATCATTGATCATAATACCGTGCTTTTTTTATTACAAAGCTATTATGGTGTAGTATACAGATATATGAGTATGTACCTAGTTGAGTGATGGAGGCTTGATGTATGAAAGACAAAGGATAATGGTTTGTGTACACCAAAATAAATACAGTAGAGGTTATACACATATTACACGCGCGAGCATTTCTCTAATGACCATACCGATAATAATTTGATGTTTAGGAAACGCACTAAACCATGAAAACTAAGGCTTGCCCCTCTGTGAAAAGTGCTTCATGACAAATGAATACATGCTGGGTGGAATATATATGTATATAGGTATATGTATATATATTTATTTACATACATGCATGCGCAAAAAATATTGTTGTTGTTGTGATATCTTACAATTTCATAACGATACAAACAGGAGAGAGACAACATCAGCAAAAATATTGTATTACGTTTCTCTACTTCACAGAAATACACACAGAGAGAAAAATAATACTTTGCTTCTACAACAACTACTCCTACAACTTTACCCTAAATCAAACAGTCACCTAATATGTGTATGCAAAAACCATGAACGTACACTGTAAAATAAAATGGGCTGAAAATTGTATTTGCATTATTATTTTTTGCTTTGAAACCGAAAGAAACAAAAAACAGAAATGAAATAATCCATGCTATTCTCTATGCATGTATATTTTCATAATTTTCCCTGCTGTGTGATGAGCTTGTGCGTGGTGCAAAAAACCAGGGAACCAAAGTAGTGTATGTACTTGCGTAATACAGTTAGTTGAGTTGTGATGAAAATTGTGTAATAATTATTTTTGTATTTGCACAACAGAGAAGAAATGCGTAGTTAATTACGGGCTGCTCTTTGGTTGCATATTGCTAGTTTTTTTGTATTGGTTTATTTTTTTTGCAAATTAAATATCATGTGCAGTTGATTGATTTTCTGCGTATGGAATCACTGAAAAGAGAGAGAGAGAGAGAATATAAAATTTACATGGTAAACTCTTTTTGAGTGGTTTTGACAACCTACCGTGATGATGAAAGTGGAACTGAAACCACAAAATAAATATTTTAATGTGCAACATTTCCACATGGTTTAGAGTTTCCTTGGAGACAAGCTGCTGCTGCTCTCGACAAGTTTGTCGAAGGATGAAGCGTTCTTCACACACAAGATGGTAAAAATGAACGTTTTTTAATCTTTGAGCGAATAGTATATTTATTTATTTATTTATTACTGCAAAAGTAAATACTCTGTAGAAGTAGTCATTAAATTCCTTTCGGTGTTATTTTCTAAAACATCTCCGCCCTTCTGAGAAGGACAAAACACTGAAAGCACATGAAATGCTTTAAATCACAAAGTATATAAATAATAAACATGATGACAAACCGTTCAAAAAAATGAGGCGAAAATCAGGTTCCTTGTTGAAAGAGCAAAGCGAAATTTAATACAGTGTAATGATATACACACATACATGTACCTATATAGTCGGGGGAAAAAAGGAAACTTTGCATGTGCATAACTCATCATCATGATGATGTTCGAGAAGAAGGAAAAAAATATGTGAGAAATTCAAGCTGAACGGTTAGAGCAAAACAGTGAGTCTAGTCACAATTGTAAGCAGAAAACAAATGTTGGGGAAAAATGTAATTTAAAAAAGTATATAATATTTTCATACCATGGCCATGCGACATACCGCGTGCGCACATACATATACACACATACACATCACATAAATATGTATAGAGTATGGATAGATAGACAGCTGGAATGACAAGATATGTCGTGTCTTTAAATACGGGAATTTTGAGTGTGTGTCTGGGAGAGAGAGAAAAGAGAGTGTTTTTCCCGTCGTAGGCAACCATTATTCATTTTCGTTTCGACGATAATTGGTAAAATGTACATGATTAAGGCACGTCATTCCAACATATTATATTTTGTTGGTAAAAGCAATAATATTACGTGTGTGATGGTAATATCATCGTATCACATCAGACTCTGCTGCTGTTGCTGTTGCTACTGCTGCTGACTGCTGGTGAGTTTATAAGCAGAGAAAGGACGTCATGGGCAAAAAATAAAATAAAATAAAAAAATAAACATTCGTCTTACCAGTCATGCATGAACCTTACAGTCCCCAGCATGTCTTCTGTCATCTTGCGTGCATCCTGTCAGTTTCTATATGCATGCATGAATAACTGTCATGTGGCTTGGCGACGTCAAGTTGCCTACTTGCTTGTGTGTGTGTGCAAGAGAGTGAGAGCATTTTTATATTCTTCTGTCCTTCTTTCTGCTACACGCATACACTAATATTGATAGCATGTATAAATTATAATAGCAGTAATAATAATAAAAAAAATAATAATATTTCCAAGAGATTGCTCTCATAAATTGGCACAATTCGTTTGGCGCTCTAGTTATAATGGCAAGGGTAATCGTGTCACTCTAATATGCTGTGTGACTATTTAAAGATGCGAACCGTAATAGCAAAAAAATAGCCAATGACGAAGACAGGTTATTTGCAAAATCCAAAAACCTCAGCTAAGCAAGATAAGATGTTTCAATAAGACCCTCAAAACTTGAAAGTATGCATGGAATGAAAAAAATATATATATTAGAGAAATTATTACATAATTTAGACTTCACACACGGACACGCCTTGTAGCTCGAAAAGAAAATAAAAATTGATGGTATCTCTTCTTCTTCAAAGTATTAAGATAAGTTTTCTCTCTCTCTCTCTCTCGCGAAAAATCTTGCTGTGTGTGTTTGTGTTGAGAACCAGCGTCAAATGCTGAAAATAATTCTCTTTTGCATTTATCATAAGTGATAAAGTAATGGGATTGAATAAGGTAACTAGATTCTTTTTCCTTGTGGGCTGTACGCAAATGCTTTCCGCTTGTGGCCACG
Source organism: Sinhomidia bicolor (assembly GCA_027743785.1). Taxonomy (NCBI): domain Eukaryota; kingdom Metazoa; phylum Arthropoda; class Collembola; order Entomobryomorpha; family Entomobryidae; genus Sinhomidia; species Sinhomidia bicolor. The sequence goes on along the minus strand of JAHZMT010002147.1, from coordinate 8,793 downwards.
ATGGTTTTTACACCGCTTTAATGCACCGATGACGAACACGATGAAAATTAAGAATTTTTTTTTTCAAGCGCTGCCACTCCTGCCTGCTGATGATGCTGTACTTCTTGGAAAAAAGTAAAGTGAACCCAAAAAAAGAAGAAGAAGAGAGAAGAGTGCGTCGAAGAGTGATATTCTTGTCCGCTGTTATGCTGTTCCATTTTTTTTCTGGTGCGAGTGTGTGATGTGATGTGATATATGTGCTGATTTTACTCCGAGAGAAAATAAAATAAGTAAAAGGTACATCCACTAAAAAAAGTTAACATAACTTCTAATATTACTCTTAAATATTTTATTCAGTTAGCTACACTGTATTGCCTCAGCCCAGGCAAGCATGCTATTACCCAAGAAAGTTTTTTAAGTGGCCACGTATACATGTGACTTTGATGGCGGTGTGCTAAACTAAGGTGGTTTCACATATACCACTATAAATATTTTATTTATAGAGAAAATAAAAGCATGAAAAAACCAACAAGGCAAGAGCATGTGCAGAATTTTTTTTTCTTTTTCGCTGTAGAGCATACCCCCGATAATGGGTTTTATCACATGTTTTAGCACTGACTCTATTGTGGTTTAAGAAATCTTTATAGAATGGAGTCTAGTCGAATAGACAGACATGGGAAAAAATATATTGAATGGAGGTGAAGAAGAGGAGAGTAAAACGGACGGAAAAATATTGGTAGCACATTTTCTCAGAGGGAAAAAATATGCAAAAAAAGTATTAAAAAAAGTGGTAGAAATCAGAAAAAACGAGACTTTTTTTCATTCTCTTTTCCAACGCAGGGAATCCTCGTGAGCAATGTACTGGAAAAACTATTGATGCTTGTATGTAAATGTTGTGCACATGCTGTGTGCTTTTCTCTCTTGCTGTTGTTGTTGCTGTTGTTGTTGCTGTTGCTGTTACTGTAATAATAATAGTAATAGTAGTAGTTTGCTGGGAGCATGTTTGTTTGGAAAGTAGATTCACCAGCGTAATTTCATGTGACGTCCGTGAGCACTGAGAGATTTGCTCTTGTTTGCTTGAATATACGCGATACCTAAAGAGAGAGAGAAAAAAAAAAGATAGAAAGAAGAAAAAAAGCACACGCACAAAACAACACGATTGTACAAGCACATTATAAACAACGTTGACGCGCATAAAAATATATGCGCTGGTTTATGCTGATGGATATATGTAGGTATATAGGTAAGCATATGTAGATATATATATATATACTATATATATACTATATACACATGACTGAGAAAACATTTATTATAGCTGTATAGACTATATGTACTTGTTTCTCTCTCAATACGAGGGGAGAGAGGAAAAAGAGTAAATGGTTGTTCTTGGATGGTAAATTGGAAACATCACGCTTCCTGTCAAATTGATTTGTTGACAGGGAAAATGCCAGCAATAATATTATAGAGACGTGCTGTACTTACTTAATATTGTAAAGTTCACATGACACAGCACGATTGAGGAAAATATTAACTTTTATAATGTTACGGAAACAGTTTCCCATAGTAATAATAATAATAATAATAATGTAGAAAAAAAATAATATGAATGGCAAGTCGGATAAGATTGAGTGTGGATATAAATAAGTTATTTATGTTAGCATTTTGTGTGTGCTCAAGTGTAATTTTTTTTCTATAAAAATAAATAAATAAATATACTCGATATGTCATGTATTTTGCCAGAGAAAAAAGATTTATTCTGTAACGGCTGCTGTCTGTGTATGTGTCTCTCTCTCTCTGTGTGTAGTAGTTGCTATGGTGGTTGGTGTATGTGCTGATTTCTGATCCTGACCCCAACGTCAGGGCTAAGACAATGTCACATCTGAAATTACACTTTTTCTATCCTGTGGGGTTTGCACGTACTTGTAAATTCCCTAAAGGAAAAAACTGCTTACATATTTTTGTCCCATTCGAAGTCTACATCTCTTACTCTCTCTCTCTCTTATTATTATTGTTATTACGTTAAGTACTTTTATATAATATTATGTTGTTGAATGAAACGAGATGGAGAGGAAACACAGTTGCAAAAAATCAACATTACACTTTATTTCTTTGTATCAGGTTTCACATATACATATGACGATATTAAACTTGTCGTATGTACATGCATACATGCTTACACCCACATCACATCTCGTACAAGTCATCATGGCCATAACTCTTCTTTTTTTCCTTTGGCAAAAAAACCAGTTTGACCCTGTCACTCTGAAGAAGGAAATCGGAAACGCGAAAAAGGAAGGGAAACTAACTGGCTCTCAAGTTTTAACTTGGATTGGAGAAAAAGAGATTACATTTTTATTTCAATACATTGCGCACTTGACTCTCGTTTCCCAACTTGACTACTTTGACTTGAGCAAAAGAGAGAGAGAAAGGGGGAGAGTGTGTGCTTGCTTGGGATGCATGCATCTAATGACCAGTCAAGTACAACAACAATGCTTGGCCAAATAAAATAAAATGTGCTGTTCACATCAGTTGAATAAACTATTTTATAATTTACAGAGGAATATTGACTACGGCATTTACTGGTGGCAGCAAGAGAGTTCCAGAAAAAAAAGAAAGACTGGCTTTTCCAACGAAATAGTCCACACGTGTAGCAAGTGCCAAAGTGAAGAAAGTAGGGGCATTTGCATATTAAAAGAAAAGTTTCCGCTATTTCATTCATTTTCTCTATAAATTTCACTGCCATTTCCCAATTTTCTAGCTTTTCCCCATAAAGCATTCCAGAGTGAAACATTTTACAGCAATAAATAAACGCTGTTATAATGATGCGGTTGAGTTCTATCGTCATCATCATCACCATCAACAACAACAACATTGCTCGCTCGCCCTCCTCTCCTTCTAAAAAGTTTTCCCGGAACTACTGGAATGAATTAAAAGCCGAGCACAGATTGAAAACCAAAATATTTGAAACAAAATTATGCGTGAATAGGCATTTAGATAGAGATCCGAAAATAGTCGGAGTATTTGCAGATTTGTAGAGATAGAATGATGACTAGGTATTTAGAAAGATTGAGAGCATTTATATTTAAGACTATCATGATGATGTAGCAAAACTTCATCAAAACTTTTTGAGTTCATTATATCCCTACTCTAATTCTCATTTAGCTGATCAGCTCGTCGGGTTTTGAACATTTTTTTTATCTTCTTCTCCCTCTTCTTCTTCTGTTTACGAATAGATTGGCTTCGTAGATCAAAGTTACAGATTTGCGGTGGTAGTAACAGTATGCCATAATCATAACCGACGTATCACAATCTCATCATTACAGTTATAAAAGTTGTTGCTTTCTCTCTCTCTCACTCTCTCACTCTATCTATCTATGCGTTTCTTTATTTGAGCTGTGAGTATAATATGCATGTATGTTTAGCTAGAATCACTTTTCCTGGAGCGCACACAATAATAATAATAAACTATTTTATTACTCTCGCTTACCCTTATCAATAGGCAAATAAAAGTGGCTGGATCATCACCATCCACCATGAAATTTGTGTGCTTGCCACCATGCAATGCGATGATAACGATAAATAATGATAATGATGATGCTGATGTAAAGTTAACCAACCAAAAGTTAATATATACATATAGGTATATACATATGCAAATATATATTTCGTGAATAGGTAAATATAATATGTAATATGACATAAAATGATGTAGTTTACACTAGTCCACACATATGTGTCCATACATATGTCAATACTAATATTATTCCCGTTAAAATTTATATTTAGTAATATGACTAAAATATTCAAAATATTCTTAACTGAAATTACTTGAGCGTGCTTAAATTTGCAAATAAATCAGGTCCCTTTTGCAGCTGATTATCACACAAGTGGAAAATAGTCATATTATGGAAATCTCAAACAAGTTATTCCTCTCTACTAGAGAGCAAACGTTACCAAAATAAATCTAGCACGACGATGCTTCTTTATCAAATCTTCCAAATAAATGTAGGTACTGAGTGACGTGGTAGTAGTACTAGTAATCCTCGACTAGAGTTTTCCTCTTCTCATTCTAGATTTCATTTCATCCCATTTTACACTTGGGCTCATTTCTGAACATCATTAGATTAGATGAAATCATTGGTTAGTTGGTTTTTCTCCTTCCGTGATCTGTCTTGTTGATTAAACTTTGTTAAGTGAGCACACTGCTTTCCTTTCTCCTTTCCTTTCCTTTCCTTGACTGACTGACTGACTGACTGGCTGGCTGGCTGCTCTTTCACATTCCATTCCATTCTTCGTATCATTTTTGCACTTTCCACCACCATAAAAATGCGAGAAGATTAGCTTGGATAATATAACAATAATAGACGTATAAATATGAACATTGTGCTGCTACTGCTGCTATTATTATTATTATTATTTGTATAATACACTATACCTATGTATATTTCTACCCACATGCTTACGTATATGTACATACATATATCCACCATAATGTACTACTTTTCCCAAAGGCAAAAATAATTTACGATTGGGTTGTGCTCAAACGGATTTTCACAACCTTCTGCACAATAATAGCTTCCGACACAAACTCTGCACATTTTCCTCTTTATTACCAGTTCCATTAAAAATTTTACACTTTAGCACTAGTAGTTATTGGTATTGGTGGTATTGGTGTGGTAGTAGTAGTAGTAGTACTAAACTTACAATTAGTAAAGGCTCATCGTTACATTGCTAACTGCGTAGGTAGTATATTATGCATACAATCGTAGCAAATAGATTTATTAAATGGAACACAGCGAATCGCTATGGGTTGGTCCTTCCTTCTTCTATTTTTTTACAGTTGTTCAGGAAAGGGCTGGCTGCTGTTCTGGTCGGAAGCTCATTTCATAAATTCTTTTCAAAATGGCATAACATATTAATATAAAGTTTGTTGTGTTGTGCTGTGCTATGTTGCTTTTTTTTCTTCTTCTTTTTCTCAAACCTTGTCACGGTCACCTCCTGGCATTGGCACACACTTAAGTATATATAAAAAACATATATATGCCAGGGCAAACTGCTCTTTTGCATTATACAACCTCTTGTTTTGATGTTAGTTGTTGCAACAAAGGATGCAAGAAATAAATAAATAAATGTGTACACAAGCTCAAACAAAAAATTGCACTTTCTGGCGGAAAAAAAATGTGCGAGAAAAAAAATGCTCCAGTTTTATGCATACTTTCTGTAAAAATAACACCAGTCTCTAGCTCTCTCTCTCTCTCTGCCTTTTTTATTTACGGTATTGGCATGCCATATAGGAACGGCGTTTATAACCAATTTTGAGAAAATAGATGCACATGAATAAAATCACGATGGTTATTTATTGAGTGTTGATGATCTTCTCTTTAGGGCACATAGCATATCAGCCTTTGCAATCACACACAACTGCATCAGGAAAAGGCAGAGAAGAGGAAGAGAGAGAGAGAGAGAATTTTTTTGTGGACTTGCCAAACATTTGTGTTGCTTGACAGAAAAGAAGAAGGAGAAAAAAATGAAATAAAAATAAACTTAATGGAATTGAACCTAAACATAAATCCTTTTATTATTAGTACTTCACGTGCATTAATAATAAAACTACACAGATGTACAGATTTTTTTGAAAAAAAAATCATTTTCTCATTACAGCCATATGAGAGACAGAGAGAACACTATTTTTGGAGAGAGATAGAAAGCGTGGTAGGTATGTGCATAGTGTTGATTGTTGTTTACTTACAATAATGATGAGTAGAAAACCTGCTTTTTATTATTCTCTCTGTGCTCCATATTTTTTTAACCATCAACTTGCCGTAATCATTTATCTTTTCTTTCTGTATTATGCTCTGTGTACGTACGTACGTTGTGAGCATGGAAAAGCACAAAAATGTAAAGACACTCTCACTCTCTCAAGTCGAGTTAGAACTGCGTGCTAATGGTTCAAAGGGACAAAAGGAAATGATGAAGAGGTGAATGTGCGCCTCACCAGATATTTATAGATCATCCGAGAAAAAAAAACACATACACACACTCACACTCTCTCTCTCTCTCTCTTTCTTTCTTTCTCTCATGCAAAAAATACACCTGACACTGTAAGAATTCAAAACGTAAGGTTAGTTGTTGTTTCTTCTTCTTACCCGCACACACACACACACACACACATTATAAATATGTATATAAATTTCACATACATACAAGTGCAAAAAGATAAGTCCTTTATATTACATGCACACGTCCACAGATGATTTAGTGTTTTTTTAGACTTTTCGTCCTTTTTCCTTCCTTCGATACACTTTATGCATTATGTAACGTACTTATATGAAGATAAAAAAATAATAATAAAAAACACTAAAATAGTGAGGAGCTAAAAAGTTTTGCTCCCTGTTGTTAGTTGCGGTTGTAGAAGGTGGTATAGTGGGGTGAAAGAGAGAGAGAGAGAGAGGATAAAAAAGCATCGGAATTTCTAAGCAGCATCCATCCATATACAAGCAAGCTAGCAAGCAGCGAACCGTTACGTTGTCGTTACGTTGCACACAACAGCAGCAGCAGCAGCAACAACAACAGCATCAACAACTAGAGTCTTCATTGAAGGATAATATTAGCCGTGTACGTAGTAGTAGGTAGATGTTGGCAGGATTTTTATTGCGTAAAATAAAGTTTGTTGTACCTACTGCTGTGCTACGAGCACAGTGCAAGTTGTTGAGGATCATCCTTACGGAATTATTACGGTTTTCTAGAGTAGCGTCTTTTAATGAAATGTGGAGTTTTCAAACAGCATCTGCTCACTCACATGGTATGTGTGGATACAACTAACTACCAAGAAGGAATATTATGCTTGTCTTGTGAAGAGATGATGATGATACTATTGAAAGATAGTAGTAGTAGTAGAGGTGGTTAGGTTTTATTGTGTAGTTATCGATTACATCATCATCAGCATCATCATCAGCAGCAGTAACAACAACAGCAGCACTAAACACCGACATCAAGTTCCGTTAGGATTTTATTTTGCTGTGCAAATTGTATTGGCTCACTTTGTGTAAGTGGCAGACAGTTATAAATCATAAAGGACAGATTATTAATATTTGTTGTTGTTATTATTATTATTTTTTAGTTGAGTCGTTTACCACACACTTACAGCTTACAATTATTTACTGGCTGATCACTGTATTTTATTTTGTTGTTGTCTGTTCGATTGAAATGTTGGTTGGGAAGAGGAGAATAATTACACTTTGGAAATGGGATTTGTAAAAGTGGATGAAAGCTGTGGAAAAAATTAAAATGTGTGTACAAATTGCTTGTTTCGGTGTAAACAAATGAAATTATAACAACATATTTTCTAAATCAAATAATAAAAAGTGTTGAATTACACAAGTTTCGCTACTTGTGTAATTCAATTTGAGCTTGTCATGTACAGTAAAGCTGTTTTATTATTTTATTTTTATTTTAGGTGTTTACACCGTTAGCTAACTATGTAGGCACATTGTTCATACTACATACTGTAAAGGGCGTCGTTGCTATCTACCACCAATTTGTGGTACAAATTGGGGGCTTTTTTATATTCATGCAAATTACACAGCTTGTTCCGCGTGCTCGGATTAAAGTTAGCACATCTAACAATTTTGTTGCCAGTAAATCACATCGCAGCATATTATATTGGATGAGCAATTAGCTTCAAATTGAATTTCTTTGCGTAAAAATTCCATCCTCATTCAAAGGGTTTGCTTGAAGCGCTTGTATCAGTGTTGAATAATAATATTACACGCGTGCAAGCAAAGCTGTTACTTTCCTTCCTTTCTCCTTCCACCAGCCAACTCACTTTAATGATACATAATTGCATTGAAGGTGTTGTGTGGTGGGTGGAAATGTTGTTTACAACGTAATCGAGTAATAATTCTGACAATAAGGGTATATATAATTTATGCAAATTATGTATGGAGGGCTGTACCACACCATAATAAAACCAGCCTTTAATACTTACCCATTTTTATATGTAGCCACATTATATGTGCGTATACGCATATTATAATATTCTTTACAACGAAACGAGTGAATAAAATCATGTTTTCCAAACTTCACGCACTTATCCACGCACCTTTCACGCTGCCTTATTTTGCCTACGTTGTTGAACTTGTTACCAGCCGTTGTTCGTTGTGATGGTGGCGGTGGCGGCGGTGGTGGTGGTAACAAAGTGATGTCCATTGGTTTCATTCCCCATTATGTGTAGTACCACTAATGATTTTCTGAGTAGCAAAGGCACCAGCCGTACCCCAAAAATTCCTGGAAAAAAAGTCAAACCTGAACAGAGAACCTCGTCGGCATCTCGATTTTGTTACGGAAACAAACCCAAAAAACACTCCTAAAAATAGTACGCTGTATTCTTTTACGCTTTTCATACTCATTCCCTTTCCTTCCTTCCTTTGCTCTCTCTCTCTCTCTTTGTGTGAGGTGGCCTTCTACACTCTACATACGCATTCTTTGTTGTCATTATCCCAAATTGAGGTATCTTTTCAAGCGTTTCCTTGATGAAACTGGGAATACCTAATCCTCTTTATATTGTAAACCCAAACCAACACTTCTTTTGTACTTTCCTCTCTCTCTCTTTCCTCCGTATATTCCCTTTGTTTACAGTATATACATACATTTATTTGTTTATTGTCACTTTTCGTTTGTATTTTCACTCCAAGTCTTTCCAGCAAAGTTGCACTAATAAGTGGAAAAAAACAAAGTCGACAACGGAGGGGGAAAAAGCTTTAACCTCCAAAGTTGGTGTAATATAAACCATAGGTTCTTTTTAAATAAAAT
>JAHZMT010002146.1:0-27565 GCA_027743785.1 Sinhomidia bicolor | reverse complement strand
CTACTCATTTTGTATTGCAGCAATAGCATCACATGGAAAATCTCTTCTTGAAATTTGAATACCTAAATTGGTTTGTTTTTCTTGTTGGCGAATTGGAAAGATATTATTTCTTGGTTTTACAATAAAAGACATTGCACAAATTGAAAAAGTGTAATATGCAACCTGGTTTAGTGATTATTTGATCACTGCAGATGCTGAGAGTTTAAATTCGTAGTGTCCAACGGTCCAACTGATTTTTATTTTTAGTATAGTTTTATAGTGTAAATTTTCTCAAAGTACTACATTTGGTAAGTAATATAATTAATTAAATTGGTGGCATTTGTACGTTTTGTTTAGATATAAATTAACGTAAATAAATAAAAGTAAATAAAAATGCGCTTTGTTTTGTAGATTACTAACCGGACAAAATGGCTGCAAAGAGCGAAGAGTTTCAGAAAAAGTTTCAAACGGAAGCTGAAAAGTTTGCCGGATTAAATAAAAGTAAGGGTGAAGAAAAGTCGTGTTGGTTATTTTTAATACACCCATAATCTGATTAAGCGTTTATTTACCTTATTTTTCTTAGAACTCAACAAATTGGTGACACAGAGCCAGACGTTAGAGACTCAATTAAATGAAAATCAGATGGTAAAGGACGAATTAGATATAACTCGTGAAGACGCTAGGGTGTATAAGTTGGTAGGCCCTGTTATGGTTCCACAAACTGTGGAGGATGCAAAAACAAATGTTAACCGTCGTATTGAATTTATTAAATCGGAACTGTAAGTGCTGTGACTCACAACTTGTGACATTTTACCAAAAAGTTAACCGGTAGCATTCGTATATAATGATCCGACTTTGTGAATAATTATTAACTTTGCTTTGCTATTGATACAGGAAAAGAAATTCAGACACGGTGGAAACAGTAACAAAAGAAGTAACTGCACAAAGAGAAATTTTAAGTGGTTTGGAAGCGCAAGCACGTCAAATGCAAATGGCTGCAGCTGCAGCAGGAATACCTGTCTCGTAAAGTATATGAATCTATCCTAATTATAACAACCTACTAATACCAGTTAGGGGTCAAGTTTCAAATGAACTACCCTAATTTAAATGTTAATTTTGCCTACAGTTCTTTATTAAAATAATATTAACTCTGACAGCGTCTTAATTGTTGTAACCAACTGAATACTTTTCAAAAAGGTTTAATCACTCACTACCACAAATAAATTATAATTTTAAAAGTGCGCAGTGTGCAAATTGCAGAGTACATGCTATGTAACTGTGATTTGTAGAATTTGTAATAATTTTGCTATTTGAGTAATAAATAAAAAAGATCCTATACATATATAAACGGAAATATGGCTACAATCAATGTGAATTTGTCTTATATTTTCTTGACGTGGTCAAATGACTTGATTTATTTTTTACTTTTATCATTTAGAAATTTTAACCATAAAACATACACAAAATGGTTTACTAATAATAATAATAACGATGATGATCAAGTTCTTGTCCAGTCAATCCAGTCCATATAGTTGTATCATTATTCTCCAATCAAATTAAATATCCTTTTTATGTTTTGTATTTAAACTGTCAACGTTTTGTCGTCGTGTAGTTTGAAGTCACTAAAGTCATCATTGTTTTACCTTTTTTATAAACAGAGAAAAGGTAAAGCGTATCAGGCATTTAATAACAAGGAGTCACTTGCATACCGATCCATATGAATATCTTGTAGCTGTAATTAATTAGTTACTATCATTATTTGATAAATGTAGTAATATATTTGCGTAGTTATTCGCGTCAATTGTGGTTGAATTATTTATACAATACAGTAAAGGACAATTGTTTAATTTATAAATAACGTTGATTTTGTGTTTACACTGTGATTACTTAAATCATCTACTAGAACAAGTCTGTGGAGATACACACCTTATCTCTATCACTAAAATCAGTCATCTCTTCATTTAAATATTAAAATGTAATTACTTTGTTTTTATTTATTTTTACGTAATCTTCGCGATAACAATATCCTATCATGGTACAGAGATTTATTAACATTATAATAAAAAAGATTTAAAGACATGTATCAGTAGTAATCGAAAAAAATGTCGAAATGATTTTGGGTATTCTTGCATTCAAGATTTCTAAATAATGAATTGGTACTTGTTGCAATTTTATAAATTGGTTTGTAGTTTTCATGCTTCAGAACCTAAAGTACTTTAATGGCGATTTCTATCATTATTCCAATGCTTATTTCCATGATTGCTGCTGTGATTATATGAGCCGTGACTTTGGCTTCTGTAGTGATTTGCGCCTCCTCCATTGCTTCCATTATGGTGACCGTTTCTATATGGACTTCGTCCATGACTACTTCTTGAATAATTTGAGTGGGATGAGCCATTACTGCTGGAATGACGAGGTTTAGATCCATTACTTCCGTTACTGCTACTAGGTCTTGGCAGAAAGCCTCGCTTATCTCTCGACAGATCATCCCCATCTCCACTGGACCAACTTCTGGATTCCGAGCCTCCCAGACTACTGCTACCTCCACCGCTACCGCTGCGTCTAAAGCCAGGTCCGACTCCATCTATGAAAGAGCTCCACTGGCTTACTTCTCTTTTCCTGTCTTCTATTGCCTGGAATCTGTTGCCTACACCAGATTCGGAATCTCTGGGAAGTGATCGAGATCGCCTTACTTTCTTTGTCTAAAAAAGAAAGTGTGTTGATTATTAACGTTATTTTGATCTGTATGCACATTGCACGCACGCCTGTGAAACAAATGAGAGCAAAATATTACTCACTCTGCCTTCGTCAAATTCATCATTGTATTCTTCATCTAAACTTTTCTCATTGCTCCTCTTTCGTTCCTCTTCCATCGATCTTGACAAGACAGTTTTTTGACCGTCCCATCCAACAACTAGAAATAAACAAGGAAATACGCTAAACATTTTTAAGGGAAACAAAGATATTTGATTTGAAAGATTTAATAATACATATTTAGGATCAAGTAATTACGATTATTTTCGTGTCTGAACCGGGCCATATCAAATGTTCCACTGTTGCTATTATTGTCACGCCTTCTGTCTGTACTTGAACCTCGAATATCTCTGCTATTACCGTCAGCACTAGGGCTTCTGCTGGGACTTGGATTTCGATCGCGTCTCCGTTCTCGATCTCTTTCTTGACTTTGACTTTCCCTATTGCACTCTCTATCTCTACGACTGTTATCATTGGACGCGCTGGTGTAATACGATGACGATGATTTTCTTTCTGACGACTTACTCGGAGATGAATCTTCGCTACGTTTCCTCTTGCTATTGCTATTTCGCTTACTTTCTGATGCGCTACTTGTACTTCTTGAAGAGTTTGAACTGGTCGATGAAGAAGAGGAATGCCTTCTACGATGCGTTTGGGACTTTCTTGGCGTTGCTTCCTCATCCGATGGCGCTTTGCGTTTCATAACGTCACGTTGAACAACATTTTCAACTGATGATTTCGGAGTTGAACTTGCTTCGGGTTTCTGCAAACTTGTAAATGATGATCGATTCTGAGTAGCTGAAGAGCTTGTGCTGGGAGAAGGACCAGCGGTGGCAGTGGAAGAAGTTGAAGGCTTTGGACTTTTCGGTGGCGTGATAGGAGTATCATAAACGTTCGTTCTTCCAGGTGATTGTTTTCTGATATTTTCAGGAGACTTCAGTCTTTTAGCATTGTCATTTGATGGCGATGATACTCCTGCACCATTACGAACATTTTCGTCTTTATCACTTTCCTCGTCATCATTATATGGAACAAGCTTTATCGTTTGGTCTGACTTGTGATTCTCAGCTCCGGAAGATGGAGAAGATAAAGGGGCAAGAGTTTTAGTGCTGATGACACCATTGTTACACGAGTTTTGACTCAACTTGGAGGAGTTGGTCAATGAAGCTCCAGGTTTCAAAATTGTAATTTTTCGTGGCGATTGCGATGGAGGTCGTATTCCAAACGAAATCATTTTCCGTTGCAATTCTGCACCTTTAAAGCCTCCGTTTCCTGATAATGACGGACTTCCGTTTGTCAACTCAGACGATACTGTTCCATTTGTAGTTGGTTTCACCTCACTTTCAGGTTTGTTATTTTGAACTAGTTTGGAAGTAGTAGAAGGGGAAGTAGAAGCTGAGGATGTAGACGATGAAACTTTCGGAATGGGGGCTGTTGGTAATTTTTTATGAAACAAAGATGTCATAGTAGATGATGCACTAGACGAAGAAGTAACCGTGCTTGAAGGGTAGTTAACATTCGTAGCGTTGGTTGTGTAACCAGAGGAGTTGGTAGCTGTAGAGGACGCTGGAGTGGACGAAGAGTCTGGGGACTTTGTGCATGATTTGTTTTTTACCATCTCATATATAATGACATATGCGTCGTTATTTAAGGCATTGGCTACAGTCACTTGATGAACAAAACTGTCGTCAAATTGATAAAAATGACCATTGGCTGCCTCTGCAATGGCAGTGTAATGTCCACAGTTGGGGGATGAACCTAAATGAGTTACTAATGCTACCAGGCGATACTTCAAATTCTGCAACAATTAAACAGCGAGTTGACACCAGTTAACTCAATTTAATTAATTTATTAGTGTTGTTAGTTGAAAAGCGAGAAAATACTTACAGAAAACCCATTGACTTGTTTGGATTTGTGCATGTATTTTGACATATCCAAAGTTCTGTTACAATGAATTCTTTTGGCAATTTTGGTTCCATACAAAGTAAAACGCTTAAGTTGAAGACATAGAACAATCGGCGGAATTTCTAATGAAAACTGTTTAGTGGCTTGACTTATCGTACGACACTTTTCACACTTGTAATCGTTATTATCCAACCTACAAGATTATTTATTATATGATTATATATTACAATCATTATGCCACCATTTTTTACATACAATAAGAATTTTTTAAATATACTACAACAGATTACCTCTCTTTTTTAAAGTGATTCAGAATAGCATCCTCAAGAGTTGTAACGTGGCGAATATCTAATTGAAGCTCGGCTGTAGGCTGGAATGTGGTTGAGACGTAGTGACACTTCAAACAAGTTACTAAAATAATAAATGTATTTTAAGTAAGTAAACACATTTTGTAACAAAAGTAGTAAACAGCAACAAATCTTCATCAAACCTTCCGTTCTGACGTATCCTCCAAATATTTGACCTAATGGATTGGTTTCTTTCGAACGATTATCTATACGAAGGCAATTGATAGCGGTCAGGTAAGATCGCTCCATGGACTCGAAAAGGTATCTCAAAAATTCATGCGCGTCCTCTTGTCGGCCGTGGGAAAAATGACGACAGATTGCTAAAATTATTAGCAAATAAAGTTGTATACATAAATACATGTATTACGAACGAATGAAAAAATTTGAGCGCAAAAATTATCAAATACATAGTAAAATACGTACATCGTAGACGATTAATGATTTCAACCGGTCTGATGGCAGATGGAGGTGGGTTACCTCGTCCTGTCGCAGAGTCAAAGGTTTTTTTCATTGCACAGACAATACAAGTCACTGAAATAATGTAATTAATACATTTAAATTTAATTTTGTAGATTCTTATAATCTATTTTTTAATATGCTCTTGACATTGAAGTGACTTTGAAATGACAAATTCAAGACTTACTTGCGTCCGAGCAATGTTTTCTGTGCTCAACGTCGTGTTTCAACCAATTTATAAATGCTGGAACATGAAACACAGCTTGAAGCGAAGCATTTAAGTAACAGCTATTTCCCATGTTATAAAAACCAGCACCGACAGGCATTTTCTCTTGATACCCGGGAATAATTTTTTCACGGGGATAAAGAATACGCTTTGGTTGAGGCAATTGATGTTGATTGCTACTTCCAGGGCTACTGGTTGCATTATTTGAACAGCCACCGATCAACCTGGGAGGAGTTGTGGACGATGAAGTAGAGGTGGACGTATGAGAATGATGAGCTGCAGGAGTTTCCGGCCGAGAAAGTGACGCAGATGATTCGCCATTTTCCGCCGACAAGTCTTTCATTTTTGATTTTTTATTGTTCCCTGAGTGCAGTAGTGAAGAGGTTTCGTTCTCCTTTCCCTTCTTCTGTAGTATTATTGCTTGTCTAAGTTTCTGTATTATAGCACCAGCACCTCCACTGTAGCCCTCAGCTTGCAAAATTAATTTTTGAGCTTCCTCCTGTGAATATCCTTGTTTCAACAATCGTTTCTTCACCTTCAAAAGTTGCTTCTTCAATTTTCTACTCTCATTGAATTTTTTCAACAACTCAAAGGAATTTTCTGTAGGTAATTCTCTCTTCAACTTGTCCTTCCCTTTCAAAACAGAAAAAGCTTCACCATTCACAACAGTCTTCTTTTCAGCTACCGCTACTTTGTCGTTCTTAACTGCAAACCTTTCCACCAAATGTGAATTAATTAACTTCTTTTTAATCTTCTGCTGTAATCCAACCGGCTCTAGAACAAAACTCCCATGTGCCTTTACTGTCGTGGCACCAACAGAAGATGAATTTAAGCACTCGATATCTTCAGGAACGGAGGCTCCATTCGTGTACCCCTCCGAAGTGAAGAAAACCCCTTGAGCTTGCTCTATCCACAAATCAAACTCACTTTGAAATTTTAAGGCTTTCGGCTTCTGTACTGCAGCAGATACCGCAGTTTCTTCGCCGTTGCCCCCAAACTTCTTCACAAACTTCCCCGGAGAATTACAGAGTCGCTTACAATTTGACAACTTGTAATTTTTCTGTGCCCGAGCCAATGCAGACTGAAGGGCAGCAGTGACTAAATCGTCTCCAGAAACTGGTCGCATCTCATGATTGGATGCCAGGGACGCTGATTGGGACCTGTAATAATAGCAAATTTTCGAATCAAATCTAATTATAAAAATGATATTATTGATGACTTTTGTAATTCATTAAAAATAGTCTATTTTTTATACCATAATAAATTACAGACAACTATTATTATAAGCCTTGCCAATACACATTACTTAAAATTCTGTCAACATAAAATCTGGACATGAAATGAAATAACAGCTTTCAGCAGCAATTCTGGTAAATAGTGCATGGCACAAAATTTTGTGATAAAGAACATACACATAATATCGTTAATCTCAATCTTTTGCATCGACACATTAATTACTTCATTGATCAAGGTAAAAAATGTAGCATTGTTTTTTTGTTTCCCATCACCAATAAATTACATTTTGGCTTTTTTACGAAATAATTATTTTAAATATATTTTACCTTCGTATTTATAGACAGCTAAAGTACAGACGGCGAGGCGGCGAAATATAGTGGTGGTGTGGGTAGAACTTTTGCGAAAATCACAAAGGCACAAAACCGACAACACCACCACTCAACTGAGCAAATGCCAAAAAAATGTATTTCACTCAACTAATTACTGAACAAGATAAAGGTCCACTTGACCTTACCACAAATATTTTTAAATCAGCTGGTCAACAGTGACCTCAACAAATAGTTGTAGTTGTAGTGGTAGCAGTAGTGGAGGTTTCCGACATTTGGCGCATTTTCAATAAGAGGACTCTTCTATATTTTAGCTTGCTTACTACACGCACACAGACCACTTTACGTGCTTGCTATATAGATTGATCAACAATTTTATATTTCCGTAAGCACATATGAACGCGAAATAAGATTATCCTATTCCTTGATGTGAGTATATCATCATCATCTCAAACTTAACCGAAAAGCAACCAAAGAAGAGACGTCGTCGTCCGTGCCGTGTAGTAAAGAGCAGTATGCGTAGTAAAAAAATGATAAAAAAATACCTACTCAAAAAGAGAAGAGAACCACCAGAGACCACACATCAAAACAGTCGAGATGAAGCATTTAGAAGAGGATAAGGGCATATGCCTAAATTACAAAACTCTGCGCTCTTCCTTCATTTTTCTTGTCTGTACTGTAGTGTGCAATTATTATTGCTGATCAGTTTTAATATTTTTTGTTACTTTATGTACATTTGGCATTGCTATTGCTTATCATTATCATCTCATCATCGTCATCAAAAAATTAGTGTAGTTTGTGTAAAGAGCAAAGCAATCTATACCTCTTCACTTCTTCGCCGTGTGGTGGTGGTGGTGCGTGCTGTACAGTGTCAGACAGAGCCCAACCAAATGCCCAATACCAGTGACACCACAAAAACATGGCCATGATATGCAATATGCATTAATATAAATGAGAAAAGACTACCAGACGGTGGACGGACGGACGGACAGGGTACTTCAGTAGCTTATCGATACTGAAGCGAAGCAAGCAAATGATTTACATTCGCGTAGCACAGCCAGATTATAAAATGAGGTGTTGTGGTTTTGTGAGAAGACTTTGCAAAACAGCATTTTTTAGGTAGGTAGGTAGGATTAAGAGTAAAAAACAACGCATATATTGCATATATAACGTGTACACACAGTACTTTGCACAAAAAGTGGTGGTGGAATAAAAGCACGTTAATACAGTGGTAGTAGTAGTAGTAAGTAGTACAAGCGAAAAAGACTGGGGGTGGTCACTGCACTACTACTAATGGTCGTGGAAAATGTGGAGTGGAAAGGATGAAATAAATAGCTTTAGCTAGCATAACTTTATAAATTGGTAGTACTAATATTGTAGATTTTGATGATGAAAATGTATAACATTATTAGCATTGCATGTAGTTCTTCTGTGTGTTTGCTTTTTGCAGGGTTATTTTGCACTAGGAGAGTATCGCACATAATATGTGCCACAGCCACATATATTAGCTACTACTACTACTGCTACCTGTGGCAAGACAAGTAACAAAATGAGCAAGAGCAAAGACAATTAAAAGTTTACGGCTAACTTGTTTTTTGCGTGGTTGTAAGTGGAGTTTTCATGAAATGTTAAGCAGTTTATGAAAAATTGGCTATAAAACATATATATATGGTCTGAAAGTGTTAGAGATGAGATAGGTACTATGTTTTATAAGACTTCAACATTTGGTTGGAAATTTTGGAAATGTTGGGATTTAGCAAATCGGCTTCATTAAATGCAACGACAAATCTTGTGTGAAAGAGCCCTCTCTCATCATGTCAACATCTTGTCTGGTCACTCCCGTCTCGTTAAATTGAAATATAGTACGTTCAAGACTTTTAATGTAAAAGTAATTAAAATTTTATGCTTAGTTCGTGCTACCGAACTATTGGTTTATCGACGGTTAAGGACAAAACTTTATTATTGTAATAATTCTGGAAACATAACTTTTGTCAATGCATTGTAATACCTTAATTACTGGAGCAAGAGATATTAGTCACTAGAAAACTCTTCTTGACCATTGGCTTGTATTTTTATTACTTTTAACTTTGAAACGGAGATGTAACGATGTAAGAAATTGTTCATTTTGTACATAAAAAACATGAAAACTCCACGTATATTATGGTATGGTGCGTATCGCGTGTGATAGACACACACATACAAACAAACACGATCTTCTCTTCAATTCGTTTCTTTACAAATAAGCTATTTTAGTACATGCTTGCGCTACATGTTGTAGAGTAAAAGTCCATTCCATTCATCCCATATAAAATTCACCTCACCTCACACGATGCATATAGATATTTGCATATACATGAATTGAAACGTTGAATATAAAAGTGGAATAGACATAGAAGTATGTTTAGTTGTTTGAACAGGGAATTAAAGGAATACTCAGACAGTCAGATGTAAGTACGTAAGTACAAGCGACTAGTACAAACTTTTTTAATAAAATTAATTGTACATAAAAATGTGAATTTATAGGTAGGTGTAGAGCGCACACTTGTTTTTACAGATTTACAAAATAAAGTAGATCAAGGATGCTACATTGCTGCTTCATCGTTTCTAGTTACGGTCCGTGTTCATCTCTCGTTAGTACTGCTGAATAGTACATACATACTTACATAAAAAATGTGACTGCTGCTTGGAAAATACACAAAACATTTGATAGACACGCTGTCCTTTCAGTTTCAGTATATTATGAAGTATGAATATTTCTGAACATTGATGGTTAGTTTGCAAAAATGGCATTATTGCAACACCTTATCTTTGTTGAATTGTATTCAGTCTCAGAAGTTTAGCTAGCTCAGGAGAATGATTTGATGATGAGTAATGTGCTGGGTGGGGGGATATGGATGAAGATGATATTAATAATGTAATATGCCTACAAAAATGCAGATTTGAGGTCCTACATATAGGATAAGTTGACCGGCTTCCTTTTAATATATATTATTTATAAGTAATATGGAAGCAAAAACCTTGTGTTCAGCTAACTTGATAACCTGTGTGTCTGTCTGTAAATAAGTGTTTATTGTACTTGGTGTTGATGCTGGCATTGTCTATGGAAGCAGTTTTTCCATTTCTACTCTAAAATACTCTTTCATTCATAGTTGATAGTTTGGCAGTTAGAGGTAAGTATCACGCACGCACATGCTATAAAATGACAGTGCTTAGGCATTCAAAACCTACAAAATGTGCTTCTTCTGAGAACTATTGTTTTTTCCATTTGCACGTTTTTTGTATCTTGGATTGTAAATGAATTCGTACATATAATACATTTTATTTTAATTAGCAAGATGCAAATTTTTTTTGTAGGCACGAATCATTCAGTTCAGCAGATACGTGAACAAGTAAATGAACTCCTTCTACCATCAAACGGGCATGCTGGTTTTTACTTCGTTTGACCGATGATGCAGTGTGGTGTAGCAGCTTTACTGAGAGGTTTCTGCAGGCGTGCTACCGTCGTCGGCACCTTTTCTTTCTTTCTATATTTGTGTGGTGCCCTGTGCTGTGCCCGAACTGACAAGCATGGGTCTACGCGGCGTGTATGTACAATGCACACAAGTTTTGGAATTTATATAATTTAAATCTGATTAATGCAATTCCATAAAGCTTGTTAAACTAGTTTTCTCATGCATCTTTCACTGCAAGCACCTCAGTAATGTTCACAAAAAAACAAATGAAATTTGGGAAGGTTTCTTCAAGCTTTATGTATTATTATATTATTAACATAGGTGTGTAGTCAGTAGTGGTGGCGTGCACGCCGCTCCATAGAATTACGTATTACCAACCAATAGAAGAGCAACAAACTTACATCTTTTGTGGGTCGAAACGCAATTTCAGGAAAAGCTAGGCAATCGGCAGTCGTCTTATTAACACATGTTGTGACACCGAACACTACACTGTGGCACTGCATTAACTTGGTGCCCTTTTTTGTCAAACACTTGATTAACTCTTAGGGACTCGGTAAAGACTGATTCAGAATTACCGTCGGCTGAAAGGGGAAAGGGCAATTCAAAACAAGGAAAATACTGCAAAGACAAATATTTTATTTTAGAGCTCTTCTGGTTCCATGTCTGTCTTTTAGTGTAACTTTTTATACTAGCTCACAAAGTTCTTTTTTGCATACTCATATTACTCATACAAAAAGATGTGCTTTTCCCACTTATTGGTACATACGATGATACAATGTATTCTACGCACACATTAACGCCAGGCGCGCTTGCTTGCCTTCCGTGCTATTAATACTAAACAAGATGCTAATACATGCAACCATATATATGTAGGTGTTTGTTTATTTGTTTTTGTAAATTATAATATAATAAAGCTCATCAAAACCCAGCCCCAGATTAAACAGGTTACTACAATAAAAACAAAGTAAAACATTTATTTTCAATCATTCATACGCAAAAGAAGAAAACTACATGTTTGCTAGTTGCATGCTCAGACGATTTTCTCCAGACATGATATTAAGGTCTTTTGATAAGATTTTTTCAACAAGGGTTTATAATATATTTTCTGTTTCTATAATATACATATTAAATAAAATACAATTTCACTAAACTATTTTCTGCTTTTTCGCATCTGGAGGTTCATCGTCTTCTCCAGTGTCAAATATTGGTTTGGGTTGATTTCTGAGGGAAATGAAACAATATGTTCAATGCGAATAAGGTCTCATTCATTATCGGTCATTAAATATAAACAGTTTAATTTTACTTACTGCAAAAACCAATTTATAATAATAATATACGACTGTATGCTTTTTTTAAATGTTTCAGTAATCTTACCTAGCTTTAATTTCCTCTCGTCTTGGATTGCGTGGCTTGTCCCCTTTGAACATCGGAAGTGCGCTAGGAGTAATAATAATTTTTCCAGAAAAGTCTTCAGTCATCACAGACGCTCGCTGTTTCTTCGGCTTTGATCCATGTACCAAAAGCGCTCCTCTGTTAGACTTGTTTAAATCATACAAAATGGAGAAAGTCCCGGTTGATGAGGTCAAAAATATTTGATTAATTCTATGATGCCAGGAACCCCTAATGATAATCTGATTTTCGAATTCAATTTGCTTTGTAATGGTATAATCTTGAGTAGATAAGAAATATATGAGGGAATGTGTCAAGACTTCATCCTTATCACGTCCTGTTTGTCCTGGAGGTAATGATGGTATCAGTAGATGGCGATCATCGGGACTAAATGTGAGATCAGTACTAAAATCAAGCAGAACAAAAATTAGATACTTTGTTAAAATGAATAGCTAGCTTTTATACACAAAAAGTTTTCTTACGTTGCATATTTGGCTGGAAATTTATCGGATTTCCACAGAGTTTGCTTCCAGTTTCTTGAGTCCCAAATGTTTACAACAGCATCTTCGCCTCTGGACGCAACTTGTAAACCAGAATTTGAGTAGGTTACACAAAATGTGTCAGTATTTGCAGTATGTGCGTTCTTAATTGTTGCTGTGGGCAAAACCAATGGCCGCCTAGTGTCCCACATGAAAAGACTTCCATCTATTCCAGCACCCATAAAACAGTTTCCATCACGTGAAAAACAACATGCGGTTGCGCGACTTTTGCCACCTTTACTATTCCTTAGTTTTACACAAGTTTTGTGTAAACGAGGATTATTAACGTCCCATACTCGTACGGTTCTATAAAACAAAATTTTAACAGTCAAGAAACAAATTACTTGAGTTGCGTTTGCATTTTTAAAATAAAGATTTTACCCATCGTCGGAGGATGTCAAAAACGTTTCTCTTTGCTTGGGATTAAATTGACCACCGGTCAAAGCTGACACATGACCCTTTGTTTTGGCCATGTCTACAATATACTGATCGCCTTTAACGCACTCCAAAAGCTCCGACCCATCTCGATCTACTACTTTTGCCTGTTTTGGTAACGAACATTTTTATAAGTTTTGCTATTGGTGTATGCTTTATATAGAAGTAAACCAGAATATTTTAAACGTTACCTGCGCATTACCAGAGACAACAAGAAGTGCATCACCACTCGAAGAGTAACTCAAATGCTTAATGGGGTGGCATTCACAAGGTCTCATTGCACGGAAAGCATGTCTACTCTTCAAGCCAGTAAAATCCCATAGTTTAATCTCATAATCTAAAGACCCTGTCGCAAATCTGCCTCCTGGAGGATCCACTGCAAGTGCAGTTACTGGTTGATCACCATGTTCCAGGTTCAATCGTTCCGTTAATGGAAACAATCTTGTTTTTTGATCCTCGTCTTCTTCAGAATCACTGTCAGAAAATATGCATTACAAACTAACCTACACAAGACATTATTTAAATAGACAGCACGTTGTAAAGCTAAAAACTTCATTTGAAAATATAGAATTTAAATAAGAACTATAGGCAGTACCTGCTCACAGACTCATCATCTTCTTCATCACTGTCATCACTACTGTCACTGTCTTCCATGCCCAAGGATTTGTCAATCTTTTTCTTTTCTTTTGGAACAGGCGGAGGAGGCATTGGGCCCACAACTTCATCGTCACTTTCCGAGCTGTCTTCATCCTAAAGTTTTAAATAAAACCGAATTTTCATTTTCACATCAGACTTGTACTCACAAGCTACATCGTAATTATTTTATTACCTTTTCAGCATCTGGAACTTTTTTCTTATCCTCAGCCAGCTTTACACCTTCCATATCCACCTCAATCCTTGTATCCGTACTCGGATTTGCCTGCTTGGAACTCTTGATCTGCTCCATCAACTCCTTTACATTAAACTTCCTGGCTGACTTTTGCTGATCAGGTTTCTTTGATGTACCAAAATCACTAAAACCCATCATACTCTTCATCTTCTCCTCTTCCTCATCAACTACTTTTTCCTCCAAAGTTTTCTCTTTATACCCTTCATCCCCCTCCTTGGGCTTATCCCAAGTAAATGACCCAAACCCGCCACCTCCTTCATTACTACCCCCATCACTACTTGACGTCACTTTATCATCTTTACGTTCTCCACTACTAGCGTCCAGTGTACCTTTACTAAAATTGTTTGTAGTAGAAGATGACGCTAATGAAATTTTTCCAAATGTAATCTTCTTAAATCCTCCTCCTCCTCCCCCGCTACCACCACCACCTCCTTCAAAAACACTACCCGCCGGTTTCTTTGCGTTCATTTTTTGTACGATTGGTCTTTCAGTGGCGACGTTTCAATGTTGCTAGAAATGACCACAATTAAATTGCGCTACCAAAAATTTTCATCCTCTGTAACCTGCACACCAAGCTGCAAACACTTTCACTCACACAACAAAATCCGAGCTAGTATTATTATTACCTATGTGAGTATCCAGATTATAAAGATGTGGATAGGGAAAAACATCTGAACAAAATACATTGCGATTGCAGCAGCATGCATTATCTCTAGTAAGTAGTGTGGTGTGGTATATAGCAAAAATGTTTATGTTTACAAAGACAACAACGACATGTTATATTTCGCTCTCGTCTACAAGCACCCCTCTTTATCGACCTTGAAAAGTATATACCTAGTAAGCAGTAAGCATGTACCGTATGTATGTTTTTCTGTCTTTTTACTTTCCTTCTGTGCAACGTAAACCATTATTATTACCAGCTAAACTGATCGCAATGATCGCATCTCTCTCTCTCTCTCTTCTTTAGAGTAACAAAAAATGTATTTTATACTACTTTCCCCTCGCACAGTTTTCGTACACCTTCGTGTGTGTGAATTATAATAGCAAAATTATACAGTAGGCATATATAGGCAATCAATCACGTACTTTTTTGCATTCATTCCTAATAACCTTGCATGATGATGAGGTTTGCATAGAGTGAAAGCAAGTTGTGTGTATGACGTATAATACTGTAGATGAGGCTAGGAACAGTACAGTGTACAGTAAACTTGACAAAAGGAAGAGAGAGTCAATTGGGGCAACATGCGATTTATCTCTGAAGAGAATGGGCAGAAATATATGCTACAAATAAATATATTTTTATGGTTATAGCTGCTGTTGTTGTAAAAAACACTGCTGTACAAAATATTTTTGCATTTTATTATGACAATCTAATAATGTGTATTGACAAAATATTTACATCCCGTTTCCTGATTTTACAAGCTTTTAACTAGAACAGACAGTCATATTTTTTATTGTACAAAATATAAAATTTCATGGCGTTTCAGGAATAAGAGATAGTCGATTATATGAAATGGCCATTTTCTTGACAGAGACATTTATCGTTTTTTTACAACAAGTCAAGGAAAAGTTTTGGTTGAATAATAATATTGATTTCTGAAATATATAGAATTACATACATATCTATATATCATATACTTACTATAGCTTTGAATAGCTGAAAAATATTTTGGGCTATATGTTCAAATATTCAACTTTGTCTAATTGCGCAATGCTTGCTGTGTTTAAAAAGTTCCAACTATTTTTTTCATCCTCATTTTAAATTGAATTAGCGTAATTGTTTCATACTCATATATACAAGCATTCTGAACTTTAAAAAAATGTAGATTAAAGTTTTTGGAAAATAATTATCGGATATTCAAGTAAATACGTTTAGGGAAAATAATATTATTTGATTTCATACATGTTGCATGAGTAGTTATTTATTGGAAAATAGTAATTTTACAATATTGATTATACTTTAGGAATTGAGTAAAAGCTAAAACCTTCAAATTGCTAATACATACCCATTTCACTGTCAAATATTGATTTCGAATACATGGTTGCCTAATCTTTAATTTTCCAAAGGTAGAGTTTATTCATTAGTTGGGTTTTTCACTGCGACATTGCCACCATAAATTTCAATCACAAAAAATAGTTCTTTCAGATCAGTACAATATCAGTATCAATATCAGATCGATATCGGTTCTTAAATAATAAAGGTGTAGGTTCAAATAAGCAGTCAAAATCTTAATCTACGACTGCTATAGCTCCTTCGATAGGGTGCAGCAATCATTAGCAGAATGTTCAGTGACATCTACTTTCGATCCCAATCCTTTTGGTTAAACTGTGTTGCTTGTCCACTAGGCGTTGTGCCTTTCAAAATAGATCAAAAGAGAAAACGCTTTTACGTTACTTTTCGTTCACGACGGCGTTGTATACACGTTTGGTTCAGTCTAGCTAGTCAAAATGTCTTTCTTATAGTAATGATGACGTATTGCAAGATAAACGATGACTTTAACGGCTTCAACCAAACGTATTTAGGCTGGGTTCTCTCGTCAATTTGGTGCATCTTTCAAGGATTAGGGGCCTTCCGTGGAGAGGACATTGCTCAGTTTTACAACAATTATTTCGTATTTTTTGAACGATATCAAAGTAAGTTTAAAATAAAAGCAAATAAGTAAATTTTAAAATGCTATTAAAGTGTTTAAAGTGATATTATTTTATTTTTCTAGCACATTTTATGCCCAATTACAACCCCAACAAATGTCTAATTAATCATCGAATTGACTTCATTTGCGGAATGCTGAGATGGTCGGGTTTAATGATTGCTATTTTGCAAATTGTATTTAGTTTCACTAGCTGCAGAAGCTCTCCCTTCTTCCTTGATTACTATATTCCTGATAAATATTACACAACACCGGTAGTTATTTGGGCAAGTATTAATCACGTCTGCTTTGCGATACTTTCAGCTCTTATAATATGTATCTCTGCCATATCAATGTTCCCTCTAGGCCTTCATATAAATCACATTATTGCTAATGATCTTAGGTGCTGTCTAAAGGGAAAGTATAGAACCCTGGATAGCCTAAGAACTGGTCATAACATGCGAATCACCTTTAGAACTTTAGAGTTACTCCAAGAAATGGGCAATCAAATAAGTGGAATTGCTCTCTACCCAACAAACTGGCTAATGTTGAAAATGGTGATATTTTGTGGGGCCAATTTAATAAAGTATCACCATCACATGACTCCCGTTATCAAGTATTTGATTGGTGGTTGGGCTCTAACTGGGTTGATTTTCTGGAGTATGACTTTAGAAATATGCGGTTACTTGCTTCTATATTGTCAACGAGCAATTACTTCATGGAAGTATCATGATTGGGGCGGAGAGGGAAAAGTCATGTCTAAATTTAAGAGATCGTGTAGACCACTTAAAATAGCATATCATAAGGTATTCACTATTAGAAGAACAAGCGTACTTAAGTATTTCAGAAGTGTGGGGAAAAGTATGTTTAAAGCTTTTGTAGCCCTGTAAGCTTATTTTTATGTTCTAAATTTAAGAAATATATATACAAAATTTGTAATAAATATTTATTTTCACAAATATTTTCAAAGTAATGCACAAAAATAAATAAAATTTATATGGTTAAATATTCAGTATTGTTGCTGACATATCCAGTTGCCTTTTCATTTCTTCAAGCTGTTGATATTTCTGGTCGGACAGGACGTACTGATGCTTGACTATCTTTCTAAAGAATACCAATCCAAAGAAAGCAACTCCTACGAGCACAAAACTCAAAATGATAGTTGCACACCAGCTTGCAGTTTCTTAAAACAATGCATATAAAAATAGTCGCTTATTTACTGATATTTATTCGACTTTCATTTAGCAAGAAAATATCATAATCAATTGAGAAATTTTCAAAAAGTTGGTTGCATGTTTTGTTTTACCAGAAAAATAGGTGAACTTGATCCAACAGAGAATGATAACGTCCAGCGTAAAGAGAAAGATAGAAATTGTGTTTGACAAAACCCATGAAAGATCAATATACCACATCATAAGGTCGTGTGGAGACTCGTTGGCTTTGGAACTTGCCTTTAACTCAGCTACCACTTGAATATGAGGCAGAATGCAAGTAGATATCATTATAGCCAACATGGTTGTACAAACGAGAAGAGCAGTGGTAACCGTAAATGCCGTTAGAAGGTAAGGGTGGGCATCATCGTTTATTTGAAGTTCCACGGTTGCTACCTATAAACGATCGCGGCAAATATTGGGGCATTAAACTTTTTGGTATATTTTTTGTTTGAAAATAGCTTACCACGGAAAATCCGGCCATCACTGCTGCCATTTCCGTTATTATTGACAGTTTGGCTTTGCTCAGGTGGAGACGCTTCCAGTCGAGTAAGTCTGGACTACTCAGTGCATCCTCTTTTGAAAGCTCTTCTTGTTTTACTTCCGGCTGAAAAGTTTGCGTTAACTTGAACAAGTTTTAAGTAACTGGAGTGTTTAATAAAACATGTCGTAAAAATAAACGTACCTCCTCAATTCTTATGACTGGCAATGGCACAGGATACGATAGTGAGGGCCTTGCACTGACACTTGGTATACTCCATGAAACCGAGCGTGGCCCTCGAACGGTTGTCGCAGGACTTGGAGGAGGACTTTCGTCGTCATTTGGAGAACCTGAGGGTAAGTCTAGAGAATCAAGTCTCGTCATCTTCAAATCATGTTTTCATTTACTTTCTTTGAAAAATCGATGCTCAGTTTAACAACTCGTAAATCGAGACTGCACCTTTGACTAGCAATGCACTGTAGCTACTACTTCCAGTCTTTCCCAGTTAACGAGTATGTCGCCAGAAACTATAAAATATCACTGCTTTAATATGATATTATGCTGGCTAGGTGTTGAAAAAAGTGTCACACTTTCTGCAAAACCAAAATAACTTCAGGCGTGACTGCAGTAAATGAAACAACTCTGGGGAAATCATGCATGAATAAGACAAAGTTTTATTTGATGGCTCTTACTCTTCTTACTCTTAGTCTTTTACTCTTAATCATTTTAAAAAAATTTAAAAAGTATAAGCAGTATAAAATTAAACTCATTTCAGTATGTAAGCATTTTATTAACCGTACTGTGTTAAGTCCTTAACATGATCAAAAAACTGATTTTGATTAAATTATAGCAAGAATTATGTAGTACTCTTACTTTACATTTAAGCATACAATATGTTTACTCTACTAAACCAGGCATTATAATTCTTTTTGCTTCTAAAAATAAAAAAAGTGTGGAACACGATTTCTTTCATTTTATATTTCATCATGTTATTTATTATGAATTTATGGTATTCACTAAAATGCTTGCAAAATTAGTAGCATTATGCTATCTTGTAAGTTTCCACGTTCCGAATAATAGGCGCTTTAAAAATTGTTTGTAAAAATAGTTAAATACTTTTGTAATACATAATCTAAAGCGCAAGAAATGCAGGGATCAAAAACAAACAATAGAATATAGGCATTAGGCTATTAGGTAGCATACTACGCAACCCCTCTCGCATTTCCCTTTCTCTTTGTAATAAAACACGGCAAAAGCTATGTAATTTTCTCTTCTTTCCTCTTTTCACTTGCAGTACTGCATCCCCTCCACATCACACAAATGCACAATTGTCAATGCTCTACTCAACTTTAGTGTTGTGATTGCGTGAAAGCGAGTAAGTACTCGTAGTGTAGTAGTTTACTGCTTGGAACATAATATTGCCCAGATGAAAATAGACTGCGATCAATGAAGTGTAAAAAAGTCATTTAGATAATGAGTCAGCAGAGTAGCATTAGACTAATGGTAAGCTACAACAGGAAATAAAAGGTTCTCACAGTCAGTGAAGCACGCACTGAAAATAGTCCATTCCAATAACAGCAATTTACAGCTCCTAAAAACATTTCCTCAACAGAGAATGTTTGCTCCAGCCAAAATCCTACTGTTGAAAGCATTTCTTTTCCATATCACGCCAAAACTAAATTCATAAACATGCCCACCACTCCAAACACTCTCTACCATGCAGGCACAGACAACTACAGACTTTTTCCATTTCGTGCAACAATTGCGAATGACAGTGCGAGCTACCTATATACTATATACACCTATTGTACATACAAACACAAGTGCGTACATGTGTATTATTTTGAACTACGCGAAAGAAATCAGGAAAAGTGAGAAAGGCTGCTATAAAATGCAAACACTTTTCCAACTCACCAACATTATTACCATATATCCTCCACTTATCCGTTTCGATCACGATACATTCATTTCCTTCCTGGTACGCAGTGAAATCCCTGTTTTATACTCTTCACCAGCCAATAATAATAAAGTTCACCATTTCGCCTTTTTCAGAATTCTGAATGCTGGATAGATGTAAGGTATCTACGTGCATATATAGCCAGTTTACATGAAAATATCAAATTCTACTTTTTTTGTCTGACTACTTCCACCCAAGTAATGCTTCTATACCCACATACAAAACTCCAACAACATCAATTCATATTATCTTAATCTTGTGTGCGTTACGTACGTAATGTGCGCATAGTATACAGTTGTAGTAGCATTTCTACAAAACTTTCCAAACGCCTAGAATTTCATGCTACAAAATATTGTGTAAATATGAGTAAACATTGCATAAAACATGCATATAGCATCAAATACGTTTTCGTTACAAATGATGTGTAAACAGGCGCCGTGAATACAATACAACAGAAAGTACACATACAGAAGTAAAGTTTTCTTATTTGTCATCGTTGTTGATAATATTCATGTAACACATTGTACAAAAACTACTACGAACGAGAAAGTAATTTTTTTGCTCTTGGATGAATAAACAACATGATCATTATGTACTTTCTACGGAACAAAATTTTTCCCTTCTTGTACATTTTTTATTTGCCAGTTTTGTTATTTCGAGATGAGAAATATAATATTATGTTGTATGTATAAACACGTAAAGCAACAAAACACATTTGTTATCCTATTTGTCTAGCTAGAAACTGCATCGCATGCATGATTTTGCAAGATGAGAACTTTCTCCTAAAATAATTGTATTTCAGACTGAGTGAGTGAGAGGCAGCGTTGCATGTATGGCGGTGGTGGTAGTGGTGCAGCAGTCTAGAGGCACCCAAGAAGAAAAAACGTCCAACATCCTGACTACTACTACAAGTGAAAAACGCGCGTGGGTTATGGAGGATATGGAGGGTTGAAGATTGAAATAGGGTTTCTGCTGGTAACTTGAACAAACTGAAAGAGAAAATAAGCTTGTACTTGAGATAATATCCCTTATCTATCTCCAAGCGGAAATTTCATCCTTTATTGTTTGGAGCGGAAGTCTTCTCTGCCTTTCTCCAAGAAAGCTTAACATTTCACGTCTCCTGCTATTCCAAAAGCTTCCATCCCTGTTCCTCTCTGAGCTGCCCGTGGACACGCGTTTGTTAGTTTGGTGGTTGGATTGCATTGAGAAAGCGATAATCTTCAGATGGTACAAAAAAACTGTTTTGTTATCTTGTCCTTTCCAAAAATAACAGAGTTGTTAAATAACGTAGTAAAAAAGAGACATTGCCATCAAATGCAAAAGTGTAACCCTCACATGAAAATGTTGTCTTGTGAGGAGCATTTCAATATTATCTGTAGTACAATAATATATTCATTCTACTCCCGTCCCACGATGAATTTTGGCAAAATATTGAATATCGACATTTTCGATTTTGTTTCCACAAGATCCATTTGTATTCTCTGTGGATGATATATATTCGGTACGTGCTTTGTTGGATATAATACGTGAATTGCGTACCACATACCACCTACTACGTTTTGTATTTTTGTGTATATTTTCTCATGGTATAGCAGTGAAATTTGTATAATTTGTGCTATATATACTTATGCACGAATTCAGTGTTAGGCATATATCTTTTTTGCACAAACTCCCCGATCTTTCTTTTACTTTCTCTTCTCATTGTAACGCTGGCGTACTAAACTGCATCTCCATTTTATTTTCTCAGTCTACCAATTTCGACAAGCTGCTGTTTCATTGGGACGAGTTGGGGACATTTATTTTTAACTGTTTAGCTGGTGACTAGAATTTAAGAACGAAAATGTGTTGGATTATTGTTGGAATTTATTTCCTTTAGTGGTGCTATCTTTTTCTACGGGGCAAAGTGAAACTCATTAGACCACACCTTTATTTTTTGGTCTTGACAGAAAATTAAGCTTTTCAATTTGTAAATAAATTTTCTCTGCAGTGAATTTGTAGTGTATTTGGTAGTTCACTTTATTAAAATACGATCTAGCGACTTAAAATGTGAAATAAATTTGCAACTTTTTTATTTATGCATCTAAATTTTGTGAAATGTTTTAAGTTTGTTATTACGTGAAAGTTTTAAAAAAGCGACAGACTTAACATATTTCGGTAGTGTTACATAAACCCAAATTATAAGTTATATTCTAAAAGTGAAGTTTTTGTGAAAGATGTTGGTTATTTATAAGATTGCATAAAATGTGCACAAAAGACGTTTTGCAAAATGGACTATAGTTTTAAATAAATGCGTCTTAAATAAATCAGGTAAGGGTTTACACTCGACAGACTAAAAATGAACTGTATTCACATTGTCGACAAATTAATTACTGTACGTGGACATTGTTATAATAAAAATAATTATGAAAAGTTTGTGGTTGAAAGGACAACTAGTATAAATATACTGGACTAAACCTTTACAGCAAGTTAAATTTAATGGATTTAATCAATCTTACAATTAGCTAATTGCGCTAATATGATACTATATTGTGTCCATAATGTCTGTAGTGTACAGAATAGTACAAATATAGACACTCAACTATAGTTTTTGGTGAACTTGTCCAAGCAATTCACACATGTAAAAAGAAAATCAACATTACTATTTTAAATCTTATTTTTTGCACATATGAGCAGCAATTGCTCATATATATTTTTTAAAACAAAACAAGCACAGTTTGTTAGTTTCAATCAGTCGGTCATTGCCTTAAAAATTTAAAATTATTTATCTAATCTTTTCCCCGAAGACATTAGAAATTGGCTACTCATTAAATTGCATTAGGGCATGCGAGTTTATAATAATGATCCCATTATAAAACATATTGTGTATACATGCTGAATTCTATAATTTTGAAGAGGTGGAAAGTGCGTCCTGTTTATCATAATTATTGTGTACGCACGTACCACAAGCCAAAAACGCTCATTTTTAGATTCACCTTCTATTCCTCCTTTAAAAAAACTTTACAACTTGCAACCGCACAGAGGTTGCATTCTTACAATGTATTTCGAAAGTGCATGTTGTGATAATACCTAACCCCTTTTGCAAAGTTATTTATTTATTTACCTTCAATCTCAAATCACGTACAAGCAGCAAATAACGTTAATAATGACTGGACATTATAAATGTGGCTAGGGTGAATTAGGAAATGAAGATGATAATGCAGATGATGAGGATCAGAATCAGAAGCACAGTCTTATTTTGCCGCTGCTGCTTCTGCCAATGCATCTTTTTGGTCGATAATAATAATAATGACCATGTTGATGATCATCATCACTGAAATTCGTGTCTTTGATTATCCAGCCAAAAGGCAAAAAAGCAAGGGAAACATTATGATACGTTATGTTCAGTGACTATACCTCTTTGCCACATCATTTGTGAGTTTTTCAGAAAAACTCCGTACAATAATAATGTGTTTCTTTACATACGTGAATTTTTATTATTATTCATCCATTTCATAACAACATCCACATTATATATTATACACCTACCTATTTGGAAGCAAGTTTGGGAAAAAATGGGCAGTACAGTGCGAGCTCGTGATCGTTTGATGTGAGCAAGGAATATTGTGATATATGGAATTGGCATGGAATAATGGGATGGTATACTTAATGCAGATGATGAGTGTCTTTGATTAGAAAAGACCGTGCCGTGACTATTGGAATTGGAGGAATGTTTCATACTCACTGTTTGGCAGTAGTAGTTGTGGTGGCAGAAGTAGTCAGTGAGCAAAAGAGAAGCAAAGTCAAAGGCAAACCTCCTTCCTCGTTATCACGGGATTAGTCGTGATGAGAGGCTGAATCACGAAAAATATTCTCACCCTTCTTCGCTAACTGACTTGGTGGCCTTTTGATAGTATCCCTTCTTATTACATTGTACAGGTTACATAAAAGAGCGTACATTTTAAGCAAGGCTCTCTTCATTTGAGAATCAATAATGTTTTTCATTCGCTTCATCTTGTACTTGATGCATTCCTTCACACAAAAAGTATGTATATTTTCTTCTTTGAGGTGAAGATGAGCTAAAGAAGACACAGTAGGCCCGCCACATCAAATTTTTTTGCTTCCTCATGTATTATGTATGCAAGGTGCATTTTAAAAGCATGTTTCATTAATTACTAAGATGAAGGCGCAGACTGGACGGACAATAAAGTTTTCTGATGAAATATGCTAGGCTCGTGTGGACTCCTCTGATGACGATGATATGTGCATCAGCAGCAGTGCTGTTTTCTGTTTGATATGATATTCAGTAAAGGTAGGAGACAAATGAATTCAGTTGGCTCGCAGCGTGGAGCAATGTTACAGTATTTTTTGGGGATGATGATGGGGCGATGCTGTTTTTAAATGTTGGCTGCGCATTAATGCTTTTTCCATAATGAATGCATGTATAGCTCGCATTGTTTTTGATACATTTATGACAGATGAATGCTCCACTTTTAATTGCTTGTCTCACTCCTTCATTTTAAATCTTAAAATTGGGCTAGTCATTGTCATATTTTATGTTTCGAATGAAACTTTACACTTTTGGTGTATGTAAAACCCACGTCACGACAATATTTGCGGCTTACATCCCATTTTTGAATTAAAATTCCTCCATCGTCACTGTTCAAGTAAGTATTATAGGTATGCTGGATTTAAAAAGAAACTTTACTCAATATTTAAATAGCCAGTTTTTTCAACTTCCTCCTATTATATGGCTCTACATTTGTTACACGTGTATCTCCTAATTTAAAGATGCTCTACACTCTACTTATTAATTCGTTCGGCGCTTCAGGTTTTTCGAAGACAAAGCGTTTTGCAACATCAGCCTCTCTAATAAGCTTTAGCACTGAATGCGAACAGACAAAATGACATTCATTTATCATCCGCATCATCACTTTCCCACTGCAGTGTAGTGTGCGTTTATTATTTTCAAAGATTGTACACTTCCTTGAATAAAAACAGTTTAAAATCGGGTAGGAAATAATGAGAAACAAGAAATCTGCTAAAGAAACTCTAACAAGCGAAGCGTATTATGTGTCATCTGCATTCAGTAAGACACTTGAAAAGCTCACTCCTTCTTCAGAAAATACCAGCGAGAGCGCACAATGGCACCTATTTGCTGTCTACTATATAGTGTCTACTGCTCACTTGGTTTTAGCTACGCTGTGGTGATGAAAAAAATCCAGTTTTATTTGCCATTCTTCTTTGTACTCTCTAAAACTCTTTTCTGGTCTCCTTTGCTGTCTAGTAATAATAATGGTAAAATGCTGATGTGATGATGAAGACGACTTGGTGAATAGTAGTGATGATTACAATGATAATAATAATAACATGTCGTTTTTTGTATAGCTTATGAGCAGCATTAACAAGGAGTAAAAATCGGCCTTTTAAGGAATAAATTACAGAGGGATTAAAGAGGAGGAGGTGTTAGTCTCTGTTTTCAAAGCATTACAAATTACAAAATGGATATTATCATTTGTGTTATTTTGTATTTAGAGGAAGCAAGATGAGATGAGTGTGTAGTTAGAGTAGTAGTAGCGCTGCACAAGGTATTTAGTGAATACTGCAAAAAGGCGGATAACGATCTTGAAATGTTTTTAAGTGGCATTCTTATAAAAAGCTTATCTTGTTCTTTATTCGTGAGAGGAAGAATGGGAAATGTTTTGTCTGGGAAATAACTGAAGCTTGTTGAAATTTACAATAGGAAAATTATGATGGTGCTTATCATTATCGGCCCTTTTTCTTTTCATACCGGTCGTATATGGCAAATAAATGCTGATAAATTGAAATTGACTTGGTATAGAATCGCATTGAGCAAAACTTGGGACCGTCTTGACGATGGTCAAAAAACCGTGGGAAGAAAACATTTTTTTTCTTCGTCTTTTTACCAAGAAGACAATGCGGTACACAGACTATTTTATCACATTCTAATTAGCAATCGGGTTTTTTGTGTATTTTCAATTAAAATTCAGCAAACTCACAAAGCACAAGCGTTGTTACCGCTGTCTGCATGAGTTTTTGGAGATATGAAACAAACTTATTTACTAGATTTGCTTTGCCGTATTTTCTGAGAGTTGGCTTGTATTGTAAGCACTTTCTCGAATTGGTTGGCTAATGGCATGTCAAATAATATCGAATGCTGTAAGTTGTTGTTGTAGTTGTGGTTGGGGAAGAAGAAACCACCAAAAGCTTAATATGCTTTAGCCATGCCACATTTACCATTTATAACAGAAAATTAGCATAAATTGTACATGAGTGACGGGGACCATTTATCTTGTGACGGTTATTGTGAACCGATCAGCAAAATGGAATTTGCGGACGGAACTGGCGTTAACGGTGAAAATAATAAATGCTATTACACGATTACACGAACTAAATATGCGTTCATGCCAGTGCAATAATATGCAACACAATAGACTTTTATTTATCTAGATCACATTTTGTATTGCTTTTGTACACTGATCATTTTTGATATCACCATTCTGTATGATATTCTAGCGTTTTATTTCATCGCATCATTGTATCATCATCTGTCTTCGTCAGCAGCAATCAAAGTGGATTGTGTACTGCAAAGAGGTTGACAAGAAAAAAAAACAGTTGAATTAAATGCCATGTCTAAAAAGAAAGTTGCATATATGTAGGTAGATATAGTTGAACAGGTAAAAATGCTCATCATCAACATTATATTTGTGTTGACAAAATAAAGGCTGAACGTGCTCACGAGCTTGTCACTGAAAAAACCTCCATGAAAAATTACACATGAACAAACAAGAGCATCATCGTGATGAGTTATATCAGCTTAGCTTACAACCATGCGTGTATAGGTATGTGCATTTGTACACAGCTACTACAGCTTAGGTATAAAAGAAAGAATGCTACAAGGTGCATGATAAGATGAATGAGAAGAAATGAAAGTAATGCGTGTAATAAATACTAACCACGAAACACAGTGATTAGATACAGACTAGTAAAAAAGCTTTAGGCTAAAAGTGACATATAAAAGAAAAAAAGTGTACTTACTAATGTTTCAAATCAATTTCAGTCATTTTCACACTAAAAACCATGAAAAAGTTCACTACATGAAAAAATTAGTAAATTTTAAGAGAAAAATGTGCTAAAAGCTTAAATCAGATTAACATGATACCTGCAATCAGAATTTGGTCACCATTTTTCTCTCGCGAGTTGTTTATGCTCAGGGCGTACTGTACAAGATTAAAACTAAAAAG
Source organism: Sinhomidia bicolor (assembly GCA_027743785.1). Taxonomy (NCBI): domain Eukaryota; kingdom Metazoa; phylum Arthropoda; class Collembola; order Entomobryomorpha; family Entomobryidae; genus Sinhomidia; species Sinhomidia bicolor. Next base: position 115 of record JAHZMT010002146.1, on the reverse strand, counting down.
ACATTCGTTTCGTTATTAAGTAGCGAAGCATTGAGCTACTTTATGCGAATGTCTGCGTGTGTCCGTCCGTCTGTCCGTCTGTCCGTCCGTCCGTCTGTCCGTCCGTCCGTCCGTC
>JAHZMT010002145.1:0-19277 GCA_027743785.1 Sinhomidia bicolor | reverse complement strand
CAAGTAGTTAAAAGAGATATATTGTGTCTTTGAGATTGCCAATGAACATTTATAAAGATTTTCAAAAATTGAACTTTTACGGATCAGCAGCAGTCTCACTCAGTCTACTCTGTTGTTGTACGAACTCCCTTTCTAAAAAAACCATTAGTGTATTTAGGTTTAAATGCTGCAAGCAATTCTATAAAATAACGATACTCACAATTTTGTTATATAATACCAACAGTTTTTTTTCACTTTCCATTTTCCTTTTTTCTCCTCCCTTCTTTTTTTCCCTCCTCCTACCGTCTCACAAGGGAATAATGGCAATGGGAAAGTTGTAAGAAGAGAAGAAGAAAGTTTGAAAATAAAAATAGGAATGGCAAATGGAATAGCACAACTACGTAGATACATATGTACATAGGTATACATTTACACAATTTTGGTAAAAGGGAAACAAAAAAAAACTTGTCCTTGTTGAGCACCTCTCAAGCGTATCAAAAAATCAAACCTGATAGGAAGATGCCCATATACTTCACTATTAGGCAGTTACTTATATGCGAACACGACAGCTAAAGTATTACTTTTGATTTTCTTTAGTATATAAAGACTTTTTAGTTTTGGTATTTTATAAACCCTGATGTGTGTGTGTCTCTTTTATTCTTTCTGCTCAAGTGGAAGAGTTTGCTATTTCTACTACAAAGCACATACATTTTATACAGAAGTACATCAAGTGGAGAAGAAGAAAGATATAATGATGGTGATCTTCTTGTGTCTTGTCTGCGGACTAGTTCTTCTTCTTCTTCTTGAGTGTCTTGTGTATGTGTGTAAGGTTCAAAGAAAAGGGCATTCCCAAGAGGAAGAGCTATGTGCAAAGTTTAGAGCGTGCACTTCTCCCTTTCCTACAATTTACTGGCTATTTCAGGGTAATGTAATATAATGTGTTGTAATGATGTATGTACTTTCCGAGTGGAATATATTATGAGAAAACTTTTCATATTTTTACTCATTTCCTGCTTTGTGCCAAAAAAAGTAACCAATGGGGGATGTATACACACAGTGTGTATATATACCACTTTATCTTTAAGTTTTTAATATCAACATACTTTAGGAAATATAATATAACCGTATAAGTGTAGGTAACCTGTGTGCAAATATTAAATTGCAAAAACACTCTTTCAACGTAAGGATTCCTAAGAATTTTGACTTTTCCATTCATCCAATCTTAATAAATTGATCTTTGACTACACGCCTTTATGAAACTATCAGGTAAAAAACGAGTCAAGTATAAAGTATAAATAAATGTATCTCTTACAGCATCAAAAGATTTATTTTGATAAAACCTCTTTCCAAACAAGAAGAATAATAAAATTACTACTACAGCCAAAATGCTGACAGTATTTTTCTATGAAGAGAACTCAACTTTTTCGATTTTTTTGTAGGATAGGTACATATATAAACATTTTTATAGCAGGGTAGATCGATAAGTCCCAAACAATAAAGGTAAATCTTTTATCACGCTTTTCCTTCGTTGAAAAGAACTCAACTTTTTCGATTTTTTTGTAGGATAGGTACATATATAAACATTTTTATAGCAGGGTAGATCGATAAGTCCCAAACAATAAAGGTAAATCTTTTATCACGCTTTTCCTTCGTTGCAAAAAATTTCTAGTTTTGCAAACATGTGCCTTTTGCCAAACAAATGTTCAGTCATGTTATATGTTGTTGTACAGGCTGCACTCTCCTAAAAAAAGCAAGAAAAGTGTGACAGGGTAAAAACAGACAGACAGCAACGCAACGCGTTTTGCCACCGTCGTCGTGTGAAGTGAAACTCGGTGAAAGAAAGCAAGCAGTAGTACTGTTGTGTGCCAACCAACGTCATAAACAGTCATGTCTTATTTGAAAGAGTAACAAACAACAAGTTTAGTGAAAAGCACACTGCAACAACAACAACAGCAGCAGCAGTAAGCAAGCAGCACGATAAAAATTTCAACTGTACACTTTAGTTAGTTCAGTAGTACATAGTCGTAGTCGTCGTAAGGAAAGCAAGCTTCTCTTGCATTTTATAGAGCGTCCCAGTTATTTTAACGGGATTCAAAGTTCAAAAAACTTTTCAAGAAAGTTTTCAACAAGATCATGACATTCTATCTAACAACTATGAAAGGGTATAAGAAAATTGTGTTAAAAAGTGTTGCGTAAACTATGTAAAAGCGAGATATAAATTCATCATTCAAATTCATAGATTTAAGGTACTCCAACAACATTATATAAATAATCACAACTTTTCAATCTATCAATCTAGACGTGTATCTGGAAGAAAGGCAAATAAAACAAAGTAGAAATTTCCCTTTAGGGGACACTTTCTCTTCAACAAAGTAACTTGAAATGCCATCAAGGATAAGAAAGAAAAAAAAACTGACAAACACAGGTTTCCTGTTTGAAGCCATTTTCTTTTGTAGCCAGCGATTGTCACAGTCTTTGTACTTTCGTTTGATATGAAATAAATGCTTTTTTCTGTGCAGTCGTTCGTTTGTCTTTTCAAATTTATATTTTAACAGAGTTTCATAATGCCTATTTAATATGCAACTTACGTCATTAGATAAATTGGCAATAAATGTCAAGGATGAATTTTGCATTGAAGTTTAGAGCAAGCAAAAAAAATATAAAAGTATTTATTAACCTTACCTGGGACAATGTCGGATGTTGATGTCGTCTGAGCGGATGAAATTTGACAATTTATGAAAGGTAAGTGGAAGACCCACAGCCAAAATATCCAACTTGGTTTCATCTTCTTTGCATGTACAAGAGCACGGATTCGTTTTCAAGAACTATACGTTTTTTTGTGTAACTTGACAATGTTTACTTTTCGAATGAAAGCAACAGTTATTTTTGGCAATTTTTTTGTACGCCGTTGAAGCAAAAGTAATACTGACTATGTTGTATGTAGATAAAATTGTTCTTCTTCTTTTTGTGCTGCTAGATCAAGCCTGAAATAAGTACTGGGGAAAACGGTAGTCGCGGTTTCATCGACTCGACTGACGAATTACTTATTATTACGCTGCTTTGCCAGGCTGAGAACCACATTTCCCCCAGGGACACTTCCGATACTTATTTATTGTACTTTGAGAGCAACTACTTGAGTTTTAGTCGATAAAACATATTTTCATGGGAAAAGTGGGAAAACAGCTATGACGGTAGCAGCAGCAGTAGCGGCAGCAACAAGTCGATCGGATCTCTCTCTCTCTCTTTCTTCTGGTCTGGTTGCCGCTTTCACAAGAGAAAATAGTTTACATTGGCAAAGCAAAGCTGTTCTTCTACTATCTCTTTGGCTGCCGGAACAGTGAGCACACGGTTAATATTATCCAGCCACGTTCACTAACAACAAACTGTTTTTTTTGGCAAGTTTCATACAATCGGCATAAACGTTCCAGGTTTTTATGAAACAATCAACAAATCTATATATATACTCTTTTTCACCAACAGCAGCGGTAGCTACACACGGACAGAAACACACACAAACTCTGTCTAACTGTCTGTGAAAATGTACACACAAGAAAGCGAAATAATGTGAAGTAGAAGATTGCTGGTTACGCACCAACCCAGCCAACTTTCTGCGGTGGTGCGGTTTCTTCTTGGAGGAACATAAACAAGTTTTAAAACGCAAGTTATCAGAGTCTCACGTAGACGCACATTTAAATCTAAAAAAGGTGCAATATATTGTATTTATTTGTGAAATTGAACGAAGACAATGTCTCTTTTTTATTACTAAAACCTTTTTATGCAATAATGGTAGTGGTGATGAATGTGGGGAACAGAGAATGAAGTAGTTATTTAATGAATGTTGTGTGTATGCAGTGTGATGATAGGGGAGAGATGAGGAGGAAATGGGGCAAAGTAAGACAGAACCGGATTTTCCTTTGGGACAGACGTAGTAATGATGATGCTTTCTGGAAATGAAACTAATGTAGATTGTATGTTAATTATTATTATTACAAAGGAAAAACTCCTTTTTCAAAGAATGTTAAATCAAGGAATTTTCTTTTTGAGAAGCTTCCTTTTTAGCTTGAGTGCAATAATGCGAGCAAGTGTGATAATGAGAAAAAATGTGGTGTTGTAAAAGTAGTCGTCGCTGTTGTTGTGTATTATGAACTAACCAAGAAACAACCAACGAGAATTTTTTTAAATTTTCACAAGAGAAGCTTTCTCCTCAAAGTCTTATTTGCTAGTAAAGCTGCGTGCGGAAGAAGAAGCGTCTTTTCAACAGCTAAAAACTGCTTTTCTCTTTCTAATAGAGCAAAATGGTTCTGAATGGTGGGGAGTGAGTGAGAGCAGAGTTGCTTAAAACTTGTGTACGCCTAACTGTGACTGGTAAAAAGGAGCTGTGAAGTGGAAGAGTGCCCGTGGCAGTCTGAAAAGAAAGTGGCTCGGTGATCTCATGGATATTTGGTGGTGAGCGAGAAAAGGAGATAGTGGCATTGGCACAGCAGAACCAGCCAGCAGTACCAGCAATTGTGGCAGGGTTGATGTTAAAGTGAAAGTGCTTGCTTTGCTTGGCTTGCTTGACTGTCTAAAAGAGAGAGAGAGAGAGCATAGCAAAGGGGGGAAATGGAAAGACTTGCACAGCCACTTGGATGGATATAGCAGCAGCATATAGCACTTTACTACACATCTTTTTTGCTGTTTCTTTTAAACCCCACCACATTGTCTCTGTGTAATACATGCTTACATTGCCTTTTTCACACATTTATAAAATATATATGAAAGAATCCGGCACAACCACAACGACTTTTTTCATCTCGCTGTGTAAAATGTAAATAAAACTTTATTGAGATAGCAATTGCACTTTTGTGTAACAAAGATATTATGTAATTTTTTTTGTTCTGTGATTTTTTAAAAATTAATAGATAATGGTATTTTCAAATGGACTAGTAGGATTCGTAGGATATATTTCAAAGTTGGGTTTGTGCGTTCATTGAGTAGAAAATGGATCAAAAGTGCAAGTTAAACTTTGTTACTGGAAGCATCCAACATTATTACTGTTTTCTTTTTTTTATTTAACAAAGTAATGTTTCATTGTAATTTTCCAAGACAGTCAGCATTGGGGCGTTTTTCTCTGATGTACTTTCTGTTATCGTTGTTCTTTTGTGGCTCAAAGAAATGTTTATTGCTTGTTTTAAGTCGATTTTTACCCTCCCCTTTGGAAAAGTTTTTCCAGATTGAAGATCCCCAACAACAAGCTTCATAATGCGTGGTGAGAACAGATCTAAAAGGTGTGGATACTAACAGTTGTAAAGGTTGTGTGTGTGTAGGTGGACTGGTGGACGAACACACAAAATGAAAGTGTATGAACAGCAGCAGGGCTAACTTATTTGCACTTGGCGTCCCCAAAAGAGTACTTTGTTCCCTCCTGATATGTTCGTTTAAGGCTTTGAGTATAAAGTCAAAGATAAATCTTTAATCTGTGTTGTTTGACCAAGGAAGACAATGGATAAAAAAACACTGCTCCAGGTTGCTATTGTAGGGTTTTCTTAATGCCTCCGACATCACAACATGCTGCGTGTTTTATTTAGAAAAACATTACACTTAACTTACACTTTTTCTTGTGACTGCTGCGTCAGAGTTGTGTAAATATAGCCAGTACACACAACTGAATTTTCTTTTGGGCTTTCGTCCATAGTTTTGATATCTCTCGTGGAAATTCACTTTGAATTTTGTTGAGGATTTTTGTTTGGATTGTGTATGCCAGTTATAAGAAAATAGACAGTATTTATTCATGAAATTGCAGTGGGCGCAGTTAAGTACTAGTGCAATGCAGTTGAATAGTATGGTCAAAACATGGTTGTATGAAAATTATGCTGTTGTGAAACAAAAAGTTGGTCAGCAATACAGGATATTATTATTCATTTATTTTCAGTATATTTAGCTTGGTGCATTTATTATGTTTGTATCATAATTTATAATTATTACTATTTCAGTAAGTTTAGAAGAAATAAAATAGTTTATTGTTATTATTATGCAGTTTGTTGTGTGACGTTTAGTGTAGATTCGAAAATCTACGAATATTACATTTAAAATCCTGTCAAAGTTTCTAGTAAAATATTAGAATAGTAGTAAAATTATTAAACTTGAATTACAACAATATTTTAAAATTATAGTAGTAGCATTATTCATACATAATTCATCTCTGCCTCATGCCTTGTTCACATCTTCAAACTCAATACTTTCATCTGGGCATTGCAGGAATTAAAAAGGCAGAATACAAAGATTTAAATGAAAAAATATTACCATCACCTTGTACTTCTAAATGAAAGTAGAAAATAAAATTATTACTTATACGAAATACGAAATTAATATATTGAAACAAACAAAGGGAAAAAATTATGTACATATATATACGAAAAACAAGAAAAGTAATACCATCTAAAAGTATTATGGAATCAAAAAATTATGCGACAATTGAGTTGAAAAAATATCCTTTTTTTCAAACCAATTGTACAATACGTCGATGGACAAACAATGATCAATTATCCTTTAACTTTATACTGATTGATTAATGAAGCATTCCTACACCGTCAAAAACTATATTTTAAAAGTACTTATTGGCCTTCAACTAAAATATTATTTAGTTTTGTTGATTGACAGCAACAGGAATTCGAATTGATTGTTATAAGTTTTTTTTGCGTTTTCTAGTTGTCTCTGGAAATACTCCAAATGTCCTTGTTGATTTGTTGTGCTTTGGGTGATAAAGTCCTCGTCATGAATGATTTTTCCTATGCAATTTAGCATTTCCAGTAGCGCACCCTTTTTCAAATTCATCTGCTCTTCACACGACTGTATTTCTTTGTTGTCACTAAATTCCTTAACCATATTCAAGTACTTGTAGACAGTATTGTTGTTCTCCATGTAGAAAACTGTAACCTTCTTGGCCTTCTTCTGAAAATTCAAAAAAAGAAAATATATTATTGTTTCATTCGTATTCATAAACAGCAAGTTATTGTTTAAAAAATAGATTTTTTACAAACAATGGTTTTAGCAGACTTACAGGATTTGTGGAAAAATACATTCCCGCAAGGAGTCGACCTTTACAGTCCCTCTGTAAAATTGACTTGAAGTCGTACAAAAGGTTTCGTCGTTCTGCAAAGTCAACCCCGCTGAGAAATGGACGTCCAACAAAAATAAGATTGGTCCAACCGCTTTGGTAGTCCGACTTGGTCTCTGTTACATTCCATGAGACATAATCAGCACTTGTCACCGTATATTCGTACTCCTTCTTTTTCTTTCCGTTGTCCTCCTGAACGAAGCAACCTGCAACACAAAAGAAGATGACGGATAAACGCTATTATTATTGGATCTTTTTCGTTCCATATGGTGACTTTAGACAGGAGAAAAACTGTTTTCATTAGTTAACATCAGTACCGGTGTGAGGGTACAATTTATCTTCCATAATGGTGACAACGCGGGATACATGGTAGCCTGGATCCAACAAAAGATATCCGAATCTCTCCGTTCCAATTCCCATTCCTATCTGAATCTTCAAACAGACAGCAACATGCTCCTTTTCCACTACCTTCACGTTTGGAGGTACATTCTGAATGTATGTCTCCACCTCTTCAATGCTCTGTTTCAAAACACATACAACCATTATATCTACCTACTATGCTTGTTATTACTAGAGATGTCAGATGTCATTCCAAAATTATAAATGGGCAAATGGCTCTCATATATTTTCTCTTTTGTTTTTCTTATCGCTGATGCTCACCTCTTCAGCCGACACCGTGTAAAACTTGGAGTGTGCTCGGTGATTGGGAGTGAGAAAGCTGTTAATTCTTGTCACCAACTCCATCGCCAAACCTACGCATGTGTAATGGTCAGAAGTGATTGGTGGATCGTACTGGAAAAAGAATGACTCCAAAGACTGCTCCTTCGATTTTCTATATTCATTGTAAAACCTGGACAGGTGCATAAATACAAACCTGATATAGTTTTCCACGGTGTTGTATTTATGTGCAGCTACTGTCTGTTGCGAAATGAGTTCAATGAATCCAGCAAATTCTTCATAGTCTAGGATATCCTTAAAAAGAACCACGGGGGGCTCCATGCTATCCCAAGCCGGGAAAGGCAGTGGCCTGTCCTTTGGCCATGATGCCTGTCTCAAATCAACACATCTTTCCTTGTCATTCCCATTGCATAGAACTCCATTGCGGTTGACAATCGGTTGCAAAGGCCCCCTAATTCTAGAAACATGTGCAGAAGCTTGAGTTCCAGTAAAGGTGGACGGTTTGCATGCTGCGCCGCCAATAAGTGGAGATGTGCTCTCTTCGTTGTCCGAACTGCTACATTCTGTACTATCACTCTCGTCATCTTGATCCTCTCCTCCATCATCCTCCTCATCTGAACTACTTGCCTGATTTTGACTGTTGCTGGCGGAAAGGTCTAGGAGACTGATTACTGATTTTGGAAACAAAGGATTGGATAATGATGATGATGGTGCACGTGATTGCTGCTGTTGATCAGAGTTTAACAATGTTGGGGTATTATTAGTAGATGCTAAAGCAGTGTTCAATGAAGTTTGATTTTTGTCAGTATCCTGAGTGGGGGATGCTAGATGAACGGAGTTGTGCCGAGTCGTAGACGTAGGGTAGTTTCCAGGCCGTGTGGGGCTGTCGAGTCAACTTGGCCACTCACAAGCCCATCGGCAAAGCCTTGAAGATGAACCGAATGCATTTCCTCGTTCCTCTCCCAAAGGTAATTCACGATTTTGTTCTTCACACAGTTTCCTCAAATCTGCACACACAAGAGATTGAAAGGCAATCAGGCAATTAATTACATTTAAAGGCCAATTTCCTCCTTCGGTATAGAAATATTATCGTAACTTGTTTAACACAAGTTGCGAAATATATAATTATATATAAGCTGACGTATGTATGTACGTACCCATAAAATGTAACCTCCTAGAACTATTTAGAATAAAACAAGAAACCTCTGGGCTTCCTGTTTACACGATAATCCAAAAAGTTTGAAATCCAAATAGGCTCTTCTCTAAACTGGCTTTCACCAACGCAGTAAACCGCTTGATTTCTCTTAATCACTAGCAGAAAAGTTTTTACGAAAGTGCTGACGTTGGCAGATTAATGACGTAGTCCACTGGTAGTTGCAAACAAACCTGTTTACATAGTCGTAAAAGAATAATAGGCTGTTAAACAATAAAATATTGTACAAATACACAGACAATTTTAACAAGACGTACTAATTACTTTGTAAGAAAAATGCATGCAAGTATTTATGTTTGCACACAATTTGGCTTTTCTCACCTTGCTGGTATGAAAATTGCTTATGCAAAAATTTTCTTCTATTTTGTGCGTGTACAAACTTTTATATCACTGTCGATAATATTTCAGTCCAGTCGCGTGTCGCGTCCTTCCAATCCAACACTGATTCAGTTACTGAGCTGTTGAGTGGTTTCTGTTAACCCTTTATATATGAAAAGATAAAACAATAAAATGCAGTTAATTTTAATGTAGCATTATTATCAACGTATATATACAACAGCATATTATATTGTTAGGTAGGTAGTATGTATGAATGTATGTATATTTTCAGTGTACAGACGATATGCACTATAATTCAGGTTATGCAAAGAAGGAAAGGGTGATGAGATGAGGAATAGGATGAGGATGAAGATCCTTGCATTGTGCTTGAATAGACAATGGATAACGAAGAATTATAATAAAAATGGATATAATTAGAAACAATATAATCTTTGATGATGCTAAGTGGCAAGCTTGCCACCTACAAAAGGGTTTATTACAGTATTATACTAGGTATACGGTAATTTGGTGGTAAATGTATGCGTATGCAAACAGCTAGGCTATTAACGAGCATGATGCTTTATTAAACGTTCAACAAGATATCTGTCGATAATACCACGATTTCATTCGCTTTCCTGTTGTTGTATACTCACATGTACCATGATGGAAGCAGCCTATATTATATTGGTTTTAGAACCTAACGTAATATAAACAGACTGTAAGCGACTTCACTCACTTCACTGAACTATAGATACGCAATACGCACAGTCACCCAAACCGTATTTATACAAGTTGTAGTAGATGATGATGATCAAAAGATTGTGATGCCAATGCAATGCCAGCTATATATGCATGTGCATAGTGCATACTGAATACTGACACTGACAAACATGTACATGTGAGCTTGCAAGCAAACGAGCACATTGCATTTTCACGCATGAAACACAGCAGATTTTTACCACTATTTTGAAAAGAAAACGTGTTGCAGTTCTGTGCAATATACAGTTAGCACAAATAACATAATTGAGGTATAGGTATGTAGTGAAATCTACACAAAGATATCAAATCACAATCACAGTGATAGCATTTCCCCGATTTCTCCCAATTCTTTCCTCTTCTATAATATCTTGTATGATAGTGCGTGTATGTATGTAAATTTTTATGATATAGCTAGACTGGTAGATTTTATAATAATGAGTTGTCAGTATGACCCTGAAAACTACTGTTAGCAAATTTTCACACAAACTGGTTTATAACTTTCATAAATGTCGAAAGATGCTAATTGAAAGTTGTATTTTGTCATGCGGAAATGGTAAAATTGTACTACACAAATTGTACAATTAAAAATGAAGAAAAAGCTTAGAGTACAAAAAATTGTTATAATGATTACACTGTCAGTTTCTGCAAAATCAATTATCATACTTTTAAAATTTAAAAGCACTATATTTATAGAGGCTACCCACGCATTGCAATAATTATTATGGTTTATGACCATTATTTTATGATGTTTTGACTACTCTTGTACAGACCACGACAAGTTACAAGAGAGTCGACAGCAGTGAACTTTGCACTCAATTATCGTTATCTGACTCTGACATGTGGAACATATTACCTAACTATTTCAGCATAAATGAACAAAAAATTAGTAAAACATCAATAAAATGGTAATACTAAAACATATCAAGTAGAATAACAAGCGCATTACGAAGAATACATGTAATTATTTACGATAAAAATTATTGAAAAAGCCAAATTAAGCTTTTTTATCGGCAGAATACACACCGATCAGCAAATTTCCTCATGCCTGTCCACGTGAGTTGTAATTTGAATCGAAACACATGGATGCGCCAATTTAGGAAGTTCAGTTGAACTCCAACATCATTATCGACTGGAATTATCTATAGTCTAGTCTAACTGCAAAAACATTTAAAACGTCATGCTACCGATAATTCAGAGAAACTGATGTCATCTGTATATAGCAAAAACGTTGAAAAGGTAATGCGAATGCATTACTATGAGCTGTGAATGCATAAAAAAGTATTTTTAGATTTTTTTCAGTGTGACAACGACATAGCTAATAATAGTACTATATCTGCCGTGTTTTTACGCGTGTATGATACATTATCAGAATAGGTTAACAAAGGCACGTTAGAAATTGTCCGTTGTAATTTGAAATGCCAGAATGAATGGGTGAGCTACAAGTAGTATAAAATCTAGTTATGATCTTTTTTTATTTTAAATCTGATGAAGATAGCCTTCTGCAAATTATAATAATTATTATTATCCACATAAAACGTTATATAGGTATACATTTATTGTACTGCAGTCTATTGTTTAACATAAATAACGTCTTAACGTATTGTCATTCTGTCATCTCAATGACTCATAACAACAACAACAACGTATTTAACTGTGGTTTGTTTACGTATTTCCTGGCACTGTATACCGCATCCATATTACAGAAAACGAGTGCAGTTAAACACAGTTGACTAGCTAAGATGCGTGTTTTGAGTAAGATGCAATGCGCAAAATATTGTTGGCACAAGGAAAAGCATTTTTACATTTTAATAAGTTTGAGTTTTGGCAGACAGCTTGTGTCCACGTAACTTAGTACGTCAAAGATCAAAATGCAAAATAAAAAAGCTTTATTAGTGAAATTTCTTGTCTAACCCATGTTTCTGTTTGCAGTACCTGTTTTTTAAAACAATTTTTTCAACATTTGTCTTTAAAGACAGCACCGGTGAAGTAAATGTAAACTTTATTCTGTATTTAGGCAATGACAACCTAATGGAATGCACTAGTGACAAAGAAAACAACAATAACTTATAACGAATAGTTTATATTCCTGCAACATATTACTTAAATAAACTTTAACTTGCGGCTATGTGGATTATGAATTAAGTTTTAACTAATTTATGAATCATCACAAAACAAAAATTGATAAGTCTCAAATAACTTTTTGTACCTATTGTTGCTGAACAAACAGTACATTGCTTTAATAGCAACTGATGAACATGGCTTGTCTCATTACTCATTGTAATAAAAACGGATCAAAGTATTTAGTCTGACTATTTTGGATTGTGTACAAAAAGCTTACTATTCTATTCGTTCGCGTTTTGTTATACAATTTTCAAATACGCTGGACTGAATATCATTAACTGATTGACCCATTTATTCATAAAAATTCCGTGTATCTATTATATTATGCGTCATAATTTATCATTCTGTCACTTTTACCCTACAAACCGATTCTGCTGGAATATTTATTATGAAACTGGCTGCTTTTGGTAACACTTACCAGGTTTCTTCCGTACAAAAAATAGCTTTTTCGAAACTTATGGACGGGTCAACAACCTCACTATAATAACGTATGTTCAATTCTAAAGAAAAATTACTGCTCTTCCGGTGTCTTCGGTTTCTTAACACCAGCAATCAATAACTTTGTATTTAGGTTTAACATGCAGCACTCAGCCATGTGCACCATCTAGCACCCACTTCAATGCATTATTACAAAAGGAGAATTCTTGAAATATAAATTGAAGAAATTAACAATTATTAGTTATATTATGACAAAAGATTCTAGTTTCCTTCATAATTAAGATGTAATTTTTTAAATGTACAAACAATAGAGGTAATAAACTGAATTGTACAAACTGAAAAAAATGCAAAATGATAATTTTTATTTTGAAAATCTGTGGAGCACAGAAATATATAAGTGCACTGCTTTGAATACTACTAAGGAATAACTTTAGATAGAGTAAAAGCATTTCGTTTTCGTTTGTGATTGAGTTTTAGAAATGAAATCATGCCAAAATTGTGTTTTTCATGAACAAAGTAAAAATACCATTAGAAAATGCATGTATACATACATAATAGCTTATAGCATCGTAAAGCATAATTAAAATGTTTAATTTGTACATAAGTTTATAAAAATGCTGACATATTCCTGCAGTTTGATGTTGGTATATATGAAGCATAAGACATAAACAAGCTTTTTCTTGTGTACACTTGATCTCTTTCCAAAAGAACATACCATTATAACGTGATTGTAACTAACAACTCGATCATTTTTTTTGTATTTATGAATATAAATCCGTTCCAAATTCCAATTCGCTTAAGTGCACATGCTTGATGAAATATTAGGTGGCTATGCAAAAAAAAACAAGGAAGTAGCGTATGTTTTGCATTATTTTCTCTCATAAAGAAAATCTTAATTTGACTGACATGACATAGCAAGCGAAAAAGTCAGCAAGATAAAAAATCACGCTGCAGTGCGCTGCTAGTATATATGTAGGTACAGCTGCCGTCACATATTGGTTCACTAATAAAGACAGCAGACATCAATATGCTGACGAAGTTAATGCAAAGTTGTGTTTTGTGACACTAACTACAACGCAAAAAAATGTTCGCTGAACTGATTTTAATGATTGAATTAGTAATAAAGATAATTGGGTTTATTTATTAATTTCAATATGGCCTGTTGTATATGTAACAAAGACACTATACATTATACCTAAGCCCATATAAGGTATACTGTTGTATTGTAACCATAATATGTTGTATTGTACGTTCGCCTGAATAGACTATAGTACGCTTACAGACTGCAGCGGAAAGGGAGCCGATAAAATGTAACCGTAAAAATATGTACATGGAAAAATGTGACTCATACTACTGTACTATGCGTCTGTTCCACGAGAAAACGCTTTGATGTCAAGATGCTAACATATGTTCCATATGTTAGCTCATTTTGTGTGTAGCGTGATGGTGGTGTTAAGTATGGAACAAAATTTGATGTTTTACTGATATAGCGATATGTATCATCTATATTATGCTCCTATTACTACTATTTGGTAAATGGTATTTTTGGTATGTGCCTAACGTTTTTTTATTTGGCACTGACTGACAAACATGGCAGCAGAAAATACGTAACATTATTTTCTTTCTTTTTTTCTTCCTTGTCTTCAGAGTTTTTTTGTTTGTCGTTGCTGCTACGTCTTAAAATAGACGGAGCAAATGGAGTTCAGCTTTTCGGTTCATGATTCATGCTGTTTGTCGCCATATTTTATTTGCGTAGTTATCTTCAGCACCACCCAAGGTTCAATGAGTCAAGAGGACAATGACTATAACGACCTACTTTACTTGTCCTTTGTTCTTCTTTCGTCGAAAAAAATACTGAATTATTACTGAGCACCCAGCCCAATAGTATTATGTATTCATGTACAACTGAAGCACAAGCAAAGAAAATATCATACATTATACTGTACTTTTTATTGCCCACACGAAAGCCTTTCTAGTACGTACGTATGTAAATAAAAGTGGAATGCTTTAAGGAGATGTAGTATATTCCATTTTGCAAAAATGCTGCTCTCGATATGCAAAATATGCTGATGTTCTGTTTAATGAATCTTTGGTAAAAGTGTTTATACATTGACAAATATGCAAAACAACAGAAAAAGCTTGAAATATTTAAAAACAGACTCAAGGTGAGTGCAATCGTAAAAATGCATTTTTACTATCAGTCTTATAATACACGCATGTTTTTAATTTGGAAAGCATTTTGATGTAACATTATTTTACGTAATCCAGAAGAGAGGGACATACCTGAATTTAATTGAGTGTTTTATAAAATCTTTTAGCGCCAATGTCAAAGACGAATCCTTGTCTTGTTTCAAGATTTCTTGGTAAATATAAACACGGAAGTAATAAAATGTCTTTTTTCTCTTTTTCTTTAGTGCTGACTTGAATAAAATGTTTTTTTTAAAATTTAGGCTGTTGAAGTTTTAATTGAGAAGTGGGGGTTTCCAAACGATGAAATTTAGCTTTGTTATCACAATGTTCACTTGTTTGCGTACAATAGATTTAAATCTGCTCGTGCGATAATGCGAATTTTAGATACTAAAGAGCGAAAACACAGAAACAATTAAAGTAATTATTGTTCTTCTTGTTCTATATTCTTCTGGAAATAATTAGTCCAATACAATGATCCTTTTGTTGTATTACTATTTATTACACAATTCGTTGGTTCGTAATTTAAAGTCTTTCTCTTGCGCTTATTATTATTTTGACTAGCGAGGCCACAATCACTTAATTTCTGGAGGTCACACAAGTGTTTATGGGATAATGATGATGATGTTAACTTTCTATTAACTTGGCTTGCTTTCTTTACAGCCTTTGTTTTACTTATCTTGGTGATACCACTCCCTATTGTCACAACACGAAATTTCGGACTTGTCGTCATATTCAAGATGCAGAATACATTATTCCTTTGAATGAGATATATTTTTTTCGAAAAGGAGAAATTTCACTTAAATATTTTACTTTTTATAAAGGCAAAAAGGTGTAGGTAATAGGCAAAAGTGTGAAGTTGTTTTTATAATTCTACTATTTTATCTATTTTTTCGTTGTATTTTGTATACGGTAAACTTTCCAATTTTACAGATATTTTCGATGTATAATTTTTGGAGATATTTGCAATATTAAATATTTGAAATAAAATCAAATGCTTGGACAAAATATGAAATTGCTGGATTATATTATTTTGCGAGTTGCTGAACAGCACAATCTACTGCGGTTGGAGGATGATGGTGTAATGCCTGGATTTCCCAACTTTGAGTCATACAAATCACATTTCTAGTGAAAATGGTTAGGCAAAAGGACGTGTCTGAGGTAGGAAAGTTTCTTTATGGAAAAGCCTGTAGCAATAGCGTTGGTGGAGTGATGGTCGAAGCGAAGCAGAGAAAGGGAAATTTCGGTTATGTATGTTGTTGTGTGCTGTAAAAGTGAAACGTTAGATGATCCAAGTCGGGTTAGGGTTATAGTACATTTTCTTTGTAGTAGTCTTACTCATAAAAACCCATGTTTGTAACTGCAAACTACTCAGTAGAAGGCTGTTGGTTGTTGGTGGTATAATATGTGGATATCTGGTATGCCTTGGAAGTATGCCTACGTAGTAATTTTGCGGGGATTGCAGAATTTTGACCTTGTGATGCGCAGCGCAGAAAAGGAGAACTTTACAAACAAGAAGCAGAGAAGAAATCACTTTGATGCCTAAAGTGTAGATGTAGCTGTTCCAAGTCCTTTCCAATGTAAAAAAAGCATCTGGATTCTGGAAGAAGTGTAGGTGGAAGCAATGGAAGTACTAAAAACTCATGAATGGTAATGTAATATAGTAACTGGAATTTGGCGTAGCAGATATTTTTCTCTGAGAAATTTTCCTCTCAAGGTCACATTAGGACGTCCTTTTTGATGAGAAAATCGTATGACAATGGTCTGCATGTATACACGAGTTTATGGAATTGGTCCAGATACAGAAAGGTGCCCTTGATGAGACGGGCATAAAAATACGACTTACTTTTTCAGTGTATGCATGCATATCTAGTTGTCGAACCAACTATACTTTTCAAGGTTTTTCCTTATTGTGACCTTTGAAATGGGATGTAATTTCGTTTTTATCCAGAGCTGCTTTTTGATGTGTTCAGTTTAGAGACAAATAATAAATTTCACAAATTTATCAACTCTGATGAAAGCTCTTGTACAATGCAATCATTTTCAGACATATATAATAAACGTATTGCATCTTCAAGGCTTACTGTGATAATTTCACCAAACTTTCCAAACTAGGGAGAAACATGATACTTTCTCTTCACGTGAAATGAAGTTACATGCTGATAGGCATCACGTGTATGCTGAAATTCACGTGCAGCTTACATATGTATACATAAGTAATTTTAGTATAAATTCTCTCATTCGTCACAACTTTTTCTTCACGTTTATTTGTGCAAATAAATTTTGAACATAAATGAGAAATTCAGAGTCAAAGGAAAAAAAACGTTCATAATTCCACAAGTTTCATAACAAGCACACGTAATAGAATTACCATTAGAAATTCCTTGCCAAACATCACTTTTTGCATCTTTCGAAATCTTTTTAAAAGGCACAAATTGCAAATTTGTAAAGTTGATGATATCGTGAAAACAAGTTTTCTTAGATGGAGGAGATCAAATAAGCTTATTTTGCAATGCTTGGAAGAAAGAATTGAAAGAATTCGAACTTATTATTGATACTTTTTCGTTATATAATAACTTGGACAGCAAATTTGAAAGGTGAAAGGCGTGTCTTTATGAATTCCTCTCTTTATGTTTTTGTTCTTCACTGTAACAAGGTGAAATTATTTCACTAATTACACATACACAAAATATGTAAGGGCAAGAAAAGACTAATTTAACGCAATTAATTATCGTTGTACAAACTTTTATTCGGCTCTAATCAATCTTGACATTTCGTAGACATGTTTATGATGCGTGTTACAAATGAAGCTTGACTTGGCATTGTTAAATGATAGATAATTTCATAAACGTCTTGGTTAACAGGTTTGCTTTGTATTGAAGCCAAGTAAACGTCTACTTTCTTCTATTTACTAATACTACCAGCCAGCCAAGGAAACCTTTACAGCCAGTAGTAATTTACAAAAATGCCTTGTTCTATTCTTTTTGTGGCAAATTTGAATTTTTAATATGGACTACTTTGTAAGAAAGCATTATTTTGACCAAAAATTATGTCCCCAAGTTTATAATAATGAATAACATTAACTCGTCGGGTGATAAAGCTCCAATTGATGAAGACAAACGAATTCGACGACTATACCAAACACTTTTAGAAAGGCGACCACTTAAATATTGGAGCATTTTAGAATTTCCATACTTGGCGGAAATTGTGAGACATGACTCGAGTTACCTCAAGAGAATACTCACCTATATTTTCGTTGACCATCCAGCTTTATCTCAGTGTATGAAATTAACCACTGAATACAGAATTTATCTTGTTCAGTTTCAAGTGTAAAACCCTTCGTGAAATATTGTAACAATATACATATATGAAAGCATCTATGTAACTATACAAAAAATATTTTCCGGCTTCCGCAGATTTGACACTTATAGCCTGGAGGGAAGTTTCTAAGCAAATGAAAAAGTCACAGAAAAATCCTAACCTGAATATAAAATCCGCAATGTTGCCAATCGGATTCGAAAAGACACTTTGGGTGATGTACAAACGACAGAAAGAGTTGAGCGATTTGTGGGGTTCAACGATGGAAGTAACGACAATTTCCAATGAAGAGTTACCCTCTTTAACTTTCCCTCAATTCATATCAAGAATCAACGGAGATCTCAACAACTGATCAAAAAATTCAGAAGGGAGGATAGGAGGAAAGCAACGATGATGCTTCATTCTACCTATGTAACATCGGCATATCCCGAATTCATGCTTTCCCATTCAAACCGGAGTTTTTTTATTTCTTCATTCTTCTCTGACAATTACCTTACTAGATTACACACAGTTTCGTTGAACATTAATTCGCTCGACTTATTGTTGAAATTGTGTTTAATTTCAAATTAAAAAACACATTCACATATTATGTTTATGCTTTTAATCAGGAACTAATATGCAGTTATAATATAGATTTTTTATTTATTTGTTATTTGCCAAATCAAGGTAAATGATCAATTTTGACCTGTTGTTGCAAATATTCTTAGAGTGTAATCTTAGAGTAGCAATATTTAAGAGTATAAATTTTTTATTATAATAAAAGCAAAGGCAAATTTTGCAGTGAGTAATAACTACAAAGGATAAAATACTGAAGAAATGCTTACCTATATAACTTTTATAGTATATGCATCTCAGTATATTGAGATGCATGCACACAATTGAATACGATAAAGCTGTCTTTGCACGCATATTTATTACATAATTTTCATATTTTAAAATAATTATTTTTTCAGTCCTTTTTGTTTCGAAAAAAGCTAAAGAAAATCTTGCCAGGCATACGATATAGTGTCATATCAGTATGTTTTATTAAATATATCTATAAAAATTTGTCAAAATGCTATTGCAAACAAGTACTAAACCTTAAACATATAAGCCGAATCCGTTAAATCTGTATTTGTTCAAAACTGGATTTTAAGCGTTTTATCATGTTCATGATAAAGTATGCAAAAT
>JAHZMT010002144.1:0-14234 GCA_027743785.1 Sinhomidia bicolor | reverse complement strand
CTGCTAAAAAAAGTATCAGTTTGCATGCATGGCATTATGGGGGCAAAAAGCAGAAGAGTAAAAAAAAGGTTTATTAGTTTTTAGTTTTTCAAGAATTCCTTGTAATGGACTAACTAAATGTTCTCCACGCGTAAAAGAGAGAAGAACAAGAGGGGAAGTCAAAGAACTCTTTTTTTTCTGCACAACTTATTATTATTATAACACTTCCTTCCTTCCTCTTCTCTCTAATAATAAGTACGCTACTTCTGCCTCTGCCTTTGCCTCTTCACTCTTTTTATTATTATTATTTTTCTCTGAAAAAAAGAGATTCTTTCATTCAGAATGAGTTAAGTGTATAATATTCACTACCTTTACTGCTACTCCCACATTATTATTACGCACAATAAACATGCATTACATAAAGATGTCTTTCTTTCAAAAATGTTCAAAGAGTCTATTTACAGGCATACAGAGAGAGAGACACACATACACACTTACAAAAGCTGCCTTTTATTTCCACTTCTTCTTCTTCCTCCTCGTCCATCCATCCATCCACTCAAGCAGTCTGTACACACACAGCTTAGTAGTAGTAGTAGTTGCAACAACTCGCATAATCACTTCTGTTTAAAAACATTAGTCATCAAAATTCATGGCTTTCTCTCTCTTCTCTTCTCTTTGCAACAACTTCTTCGTCTATTCATATTCAGTAAAGAACATTTGGAAATTACTATTACTGCTTTTTGGGATACTTCCAAAACACCTGGATTGTTCTTGCTTGCTTACTACGTAATATAGAACACTACTGCTGCCGCCNTTGGGATACTTCCAAAACACCTGGATTGTTCTTGCTTGCTTACTACGTAATATAGAACAGTACTGCTGCCGCCGACACGCCGTCATCATTGCTACTACAGTATTTACAGTGCCGCGCACATCGCATCACATCATAAGCATCGCATCATCGTGCTCTGGCATAATTTTCCCGTTTTCTCCTTCTTTACAAAAAAAGTATGCTTTATTTTATTTTTTTTACTTGTCACTATTCACTCCTCGCTCAGTTAAAGTTTCACTACAGATGCCTCTCTGGTACGGAAATGAGCCGTTTTTCCACTGACTCAAATGATCGCTGATGTTTTTCTTTCTTGAAATTAGAATCTAAAGGAAAATATATACATGTGATGTTAGTGATAATGATAACTATTATACATGCTGTGATGTGTGGGAGACTCTAAAAGAAGTACTCTTTTTTTGTGCGATGCGATGAAAGCCTTATGAATATGAATGTTGCTAATATGCTAATGCAAATTAAAGTAAAACGTCCATCTTGAAAAGTTTTGAGAGGAGAAGAAGAACAAAAAAAAATAAAGAAATGAGCATAAGAAGAGGAGCGAAGGAAGAACAGAAGAATTCTTTTTTTAAAAATATTTTTAAAGGAAGGAAGCAAGAAATATATAAAGAAAGGGGCATTGGGCTACGTACGTCGAGAAAACTGAAAGCAGTTGTTGCAAACACACCACCACCACCACACAAATCGATGAAAGCCTTATGAATATGAATGTTGCTAATATGCTAATGCAAATTAAAGTAAAACGTCCATCTTGAAAAGTTTTGAGAGGAGAAGAAGAACAAAAATATAAAGCAATGAGCATAAGAAGAGGAGAGAAGGAAGAACAGAAGAGTTCTTTTTTAAATATATTTTTAAAGGAAGGAAGCAAGAAATATATAAAGAAAGGGGCATTGGGCTACGTACGTCGAGAAAACTGAAAGCAGTTGTTGCAAACACACCACCACCACCACACAAAAGGTTAATGGAACTTTTTGTAGCATATAATAATAATAATAACGATGATGATGATAATCATAATATTTAATATGATGAAAAAGCACCGTGGCATGGCCAATGTTGTAAAGTTTCACTTTATGGGAGTTCCATTCCATAGGTATTTAATGCGCACTACTACACTGGTCTATGACTTTGGCCTGGCCTCAGTAAATCTCAAAAATACTGCCAGCGGTAAACATCTTCGTGATCTGTAATAATAATTCTAATCTCTGGAGAGTCAAAATACAATAACTATATAGAGCGGTATAGAAAAAAATAAGGTATTGCGTTACTGCATTCCTATATACGTAAAGGTAGCAGCAAACATTATTATTATTATTATGGAGGATGAGTCATAAACCCATATGGAATGTAAGTAAAGTACATACAAACAAAAAAAAAATTGCGGTGTGGTGATAGTAGCAGCAGCAGCAGCAGAGCATCATAAAAGCACCATTGTGGCTGGAGAAAATCTATGAATATCATTAAGAGTACGCATAATATTTCTGGATACATATTTACAACAGTGTAAACAGTACACTTATTATTACTTGGCTAAAAAACTCTACCATCATGCCAGTAGAACACACAGCACACTATTATATACTGCACCGAGAGCAAAAACTGTACTGTTTCCAATTAGCATTAAAAATTAGGATTTATGCTTTTTGCCGCTCCTCTGTTTATTACTACTACCTATTATTATTTCTGGAATTTGCCTGCGTGTTTGTAGTAATGTATATAGTGCCTGGAGGAGTGTAGTGTGAAAATGTATGAATTAATATTGCCATTATTATTGCCCATGTGCGGTTTTCCTGGTTCATTTCACTGACGACGTATTTTGATAATAATAATAATAATGTAGTATTTCTGCGTGTGCTGCTATTACCCATTTTTGTCCAGCAGCAGCAGAATTTTTTTTGCAAAATGTGGTACACAAAATAATAATGCATTGAATGAATGAAAATAATAATAATGATAATAATGAAGACGATAAAAAAGTGTAGTTGGCTGAAAGAAAAAAAAACTAGCTAGCTAGCTAGCTACAACAACCTAAGCACTCATTTGTCCTTCGCTCTCCGTTGTCGTATAACTTGTAACAAAACCGTTGCTGTGCTTGCTTGCTGCTACCGGTACTAACAGCTTCAGGCTGTTGGCAACAATCCATGACAAAGCGTACTAGGACTGGGCTAGCAGCGAAAGTGCATTGTTGTTGTTGCGTTGCGTTACTGTTCTTTGTTTTGGCACGACACACATCTCAATTCAGACAAGCTTTTTTTATGCTGCTTGCTTATTATAATCGCACACTCTTTTCAACAACACGACATATGTGCATCACATATGATATTTTCTTTCCGTGAAAAAAAAACTAATGCAATGGAACTAGTCAAATAAAAGAGGAAAAAGGGTGCACAAGAGAAGGTCTGTTGTAGTTTATGTTGTTATTATTATTATTATTGTTGTACGGTGCTATGTATATAGCAGACAAGAAGAGGAGGATGGAGGAGGAAGAAGAAAAAATGGGGATGATGGTAATGTGGCGGTGGTGGTGATGATGAAATATACTCTTTGTCACACACAAACAACTTAATAGCCAAGCCACCACTCTCACTCTTTTTTTCCAGTGTGCATAGTCAAGTCACCAGAACAGAATGTACGTTATTACTGCTTTATTATGACACATGCACACAAACACAAGCAAGCAGAGAGTCAATGACAGTTTTGTTGAAGTCGCCATATAAAAGTTGGTAAAGTAACCAGCAGCAGGACAGAGGGCGTGTACATTATTATTATTATTATAAAGTATAGGATTCTTTTTTATGATAATTTTTGGGATGCCTACCTATCCAACAACAGAAAGTAAAAAG
This sequence comes from Sinhomidia bicolor, assembly GCA_027743785.1. Classification (NCBI taxonomy): domain Eukaryota; kingdom Metazoa; phylum Arthropoda; class Collembola; order Entomobryomorpha; family Entomobryidae; genus Sinhomidia; species Sinhomidia bicolor. The sequence goes on along the minus strand of JAHZMT010002144.1, from coordinate 10,565 downwards.
CGTGCATTATTTTATTATTGTTATAGTAGTGGAGTTGGTTAGTGTGCACCAGTGGTGGTGGTGGTAGTGGTTGTTTTTAGAAGAAAGAGAAATAAAAGCAGTGAGTATAATAATAATAATAATATGTACATAGTAGTTGTAAGTATGTCACATAATATGTTCGATCTGGGACATTTCATAAGTATTTCACTGCTGCCACGGGGCACAAAATGCAAAGCCATGCGGAAGCAGCAGCAGTGGTAGTGGTGGTGGTAGTGGAGAGAGAGAGTGACGTTATCAGTATGTATGTATGTAAGTTTCAAAAGTTTTGCGTGTAAACATTGCTTTCCTTTTTGCAGAAATGCCGTCATCTTTTTCCTTGTCATATTATTATACATATGCACAGATAAGCTGATGGTATACAAACAGGCTTGCTGCTGCATGCTGCTGCTATTAATACTTTACTATTATTATGCCTACGTACAACATGGAGGTGTAGTATAAAGGCGAGGAAAGTGCATTGTAAATTTCAGGGAAGAGAAAAGAGAAAATAGCTTAAAAGCTCGTGTGTGTGTGTGTGGAGGTAAACTCATAAACCGCATATATGTGTATAACTTTATATAAGAATCTATTCTAAAACTTGGTGTTAAGTAAATGTACATATTTTAATGTTATATGTCCTCTTGTTGTTGCTGCTGTTGCAATAATAATTCCATTCTCTGGCATCGTCATCTTCGTGTTCCTCTTTTACCCTTTATGCTTGCTTGTCATGATATAATAATGCATTAGCCAACCACTCATCTCTTCTTCTTCTTCAAACTTCCTTCACCACCACCTTGCTGGACCACCAAAGAAAATACGCCTTAAATACCAGGGTACTAAACTTGGTCATATGTCTTGTCGTTCTTCTTTGCGGACAAAGGTTGACGTTGGCGTACACACTGCAGGGTAGATTGTACGTCCAACAAAGATGGGACATATGAAAGGGTTGAGTAAACAGCAAGGCAGACAGAGTAGCTAGCTAGCTAGCAAGCATTTTCTCTTTTTTGTTTCAAAATGAAGACGAGTGGGGAAAAGAGAAAAAAAATAGAGGAAAAAGCTTTTACGTTATTATTTATACCTGGACAGCAACACACAACTTCTCATCATCCGACATGGGGAAAGTATAAGTAGCAAGCAGGGCTAGCAATGTGTGGGCATATACCGCAAATATTATAATACACTTATAAGCAAGAGAAGAGAAGAGAATGAAATGGAATTTTTCTCTCTAGAGTCATAGATTCATGTTTGTTTATCATATGAAATATAAATAATAATAATAATAGTAGTGGGATGGACTATGGACAATACATGTTTGTATGTATTTATATTTCTGTAATTTTTTTTCTCTCTCTCTCTACACGACGACGATATGATGTACACGCACAAGCGTTATTATTTACCCAGCCCAGAGTCCACAGCAGCAACAGCAGCAGTTACATGGTTGTAACACCTTTTTTCATCTCTGCTAACTTATGTAGACACTTGGATTTTCTAGTATACATAAAGCATACATATTTTACCAGTCGGTAACAATTTTTGTCTGTAGTACTACCTACACATGTATACATATATAATATGTAGCTGTACCGCCGGCAAAGAGAGAGAGAGGATATTTTTCATATTTATTATATATGTGCCTCACTTTCATTTCTACAGTTTTACTTGCCTACTCGTGTCTACTAAATATATCACTTGATGTAATATTACGACAGTAGGAGTAGTGGAAGCAGTAGTGGCTAGTGGTTTAGAACAGAACGTTTTTCCAAGAAGAGAGAAGAGAAAAAAAGTGGTGGGACCCTTATACAGTTTCAAATGTGTGCCTAGATACATATTTGGTTAGTTATTGTTATTAGGACAATTGCACACATTTTCTCATAATAGCATGCTAGTTGTGCCTAAATGTGTGCACTTTGGGTATATATGTCTAGTGGCTTATATGTAGGTATTATGTCCCCAGTGGTCCTTCTTCAGGTCGACCGAAAAGAGACTTTGCTTTCTCAACCACTCCTCCTCGTCGTCGTCGTCGTCGTCTTGGTCCTGCTGGTAGAACTGGTGAGCGTCTCTTCTAACTAAAAAGTAGGTAGGTGTATGCATGTATAGCAGGAGGACACTTCTCTTGCCCAACAACACACAAAAATGCTGTGACAGAGAGTCAGCCAGCCAGCCAGAGAGAAATTCAAACATCTTTCGCTTTTCTTCTTTCCCCATCGTCCGTTCATTCGTTTTGTCGTTCCACGTTCCAGTTATTGCCCAATGCTCATATCCCTGTGGAGAGAATGAATTTGGCAATATAATATCAAAACCATTGTGTTTTTCTCTTTTTCTCTCTCTGCTCGTGTGTGTGTGTGTTTGAACGCTCCTGGTGGTTTTTTTTGCTATGCTTATTGGACGTGAACATTCAATTGTGTTTCTCTATTTCTGTCTCTCTCTCTCTCACGATTACGACTCCACACAGCAGCCGCGGTTTTGCTATAATATCTAAACTTACTCTGTGTCCCTGTTCATTCACCACACACACACACACACACACACACACACACACACACCTACACATAGCTCATGCATCTTTTCTCCGCTAAAGTCGCGCGTGTAGTAAAAGTAGGTGCAGAAGATATTCTTTTTTTTACTACCTTGCCGTTAGCCCTAAACTGGTAGGATTCTTTCTTTTCTCCTCATTCCCTTGCTACGTCTTCTGCTTTAAGCTTCCACTTCAGAGCTGTCAGGGTGGGAGTGAGAAAACATAAAAACAGGCCATATATAACATTCCCTATTTTATGCCGCAATTGCACCTTAAAACTCGGTGAACTGTGCACTTTTCTCTCTCTCTCTCTCTCTCGTTCTCTTTAACATGAGAATAGTCAAAGCATTTATTCACCTTCCTTATATATAACCGCCACCATCAACCGACACCATACCACCGTCATCATGATCATCATCATCACCATCCATTCCCGCCGCCCTTTACCTACTGCTTTCTATTACTGCTGGTTTGGTCTTCACGGCCTGGTCATATTAAATTGTCAACAAAGACACTTAAGTGAGAACCAGCCTGTAAAAGTGCCATTCATTCCCTTTTCTCTTTTTTTCCTTACACTCACACACTCTCCTCTCGTTTGTACAACAAGATAAGTTACTATCAACAGAAACAGAGGAAGAGAGAGAGAGAGAGAGAAAAGAAAGTTTACACGGAAATGTGCTGATGATGATAATGATGGTGTGTGAGTGTGTGTGTGTGGTCGTTGCAGACTGTAAACTCAGAATAGCTTTTGTGGTCATATAGTAGCCATCAAGTGCTGCTACCTCATAACTGCTTTCTCAAGGGGTAAAACGCCAACGCACAAAAGCAGCAGCAGCAGCAGTGACCAAGTCTACTTACTAGGCAATTTTTTTTCCTGGAAGAAATTTAGCTTGCATTAGTAGACATGTACATGAATGGCCCTTTTAATGGGTCCCTTTTCTACTCCAAGCACTTTGAGTTCGATGGCTTGATCCTAAAAAAAAGTAACAATGGATATACATAATAATACCTACCTACCCAGAGAGATATATAAATGCTAGGTTTTTTTTATTAAATGCAGGTTTTGAAGGCATAAAAACCACCCAATGACTTTTTCCTTGTCCTCCTCCTCCGATCAAAATTCGTTTTCTTCCTCAATTCTTCGATTTCTGTATTATTATTTTTTTCGATGGAATTTATTTCACAAAAAGTCGATGGACGATAGTAGTGGCCACTTTTTTTATGGATATCGGTGCGATTTGCAGCGCCTGGAGTAGCAGCAGCAGCAGCAGCAAACAGGGGAAAAATTCAATTTCATGACCAATATATCCAGAGTACTTTCTTGAAGACGACCAGAGTCTGCCTTTTTGTCGTTTTTATGAGTTCCTTGTTGTGGTGCAATAGTCTTCCTGTAAATAAACCATGCACAATTTTACAGTGAGAAAAGCCTACTACACAATTATTTTGCAAACCGTTTTTTTGGTGTGTGTGTGTGTGCTTATTGTCAATTTGGAAATCCAGTTGGTCGTTTTTTTGTGCAACGTGGCGCAATGCAAGAAAAAAAAATTCAAGCATAAAATGTATAATTTACCACACCACACGGCACGGTTTGATTTTCTCTCTCTCTCTCTCCTTTTCTCTGTCACAATATATCAATTATGTTGTTGTTGCTGTTGCAGGTAGGGGTGGACGGACGACGGTATACTATTTACCAATCTTCATTTTTCATTCAAACATAATAACCCTTTTTTTCATTAATACTAAACAAGTAGGGTGACAGCTCGGATTACCTTTTCGTGATACTCCACCATCACCACACACACGTACTTTACGTACAAGCCGTTGAACATGAAGAAGGTCTTCTTCAAAAAAATGCATTAATATTTTTAAAATTTATCAAGGTTTATTTGCATTTTTTTCTCTGCTTTACAATAAAGTGGAATACAGTTTTCAATTATGGTGGATACTAAATAATGCAAAAACGTAGTAATAAATTTTCTATTTTGTGCAGTCACATATTGAGTATCTACTTACATTTACCTAGCACATTTTTGAAATATGATGATGATGTCATAATTTATTTACATATTTTATTATTTGGTGACAGTTCAAGTTCATTTTTTTTCTCGGCGGCGTGGCGAGTTAATTGGTTGTGACAAAGCATACATTAAATATTATATATTTTTATGCATTTTTTATGTGCTCGTATAAAAGTAGAGCGTAGTATTTCATATTGGGAGAAAAATTGATTTGTCGATTTAATCTGGCCGACGCCTCTACATATATTGTGTAAGACAGTAGCAGAACATAAATTTTGCTTTTGACAGGTTGCTCTGTTGACATGATTTGTTTGTTAAAATGAGTGACAAGTTATCAGGTTTAATGTTGACATAAAAAATGATGGTGAAAAAATCCCTTGCATGTATATACAAAAATGTGAGAATGCCTATGTATGTATGTGTACTCAAAGTGCAAATACTTGTAAAAGTCTGCTAAAAATAAAACGTATTGTTTTTTGTATCTATCTAACATAATGTTGTACACGGGCAAAAAAGAGACTAGACAATGCCCTTGCTTGTCAAGTGTACAATCCAGATAGATAGGTAGAGATACAGGGTAGACGGCGAGACATTTTATTATGATGCTTTTGTTGCTGTTACTATTATTATTATTATTATTTCTCTATTAAAATGATGGTTTTATAGTAGACTAAAAAACAACAGATAACCACTACGAATGTATTATTTTATAGTGTGGTTTGAAAAAGTACAAGAAAACTTTCCACCTAGCTATCTTGTCGACAGATCTCTGTGAACGGAATTTATTTTTTATGTATTTATTTATTTATTTATTTTTCTCTGCTAAATGAGTACCTATATTGCCTGCTGTGTGTGGCTGGCTACATGCATACAACATAATATTCAACATTTAAAAAAAATATCTGCTCTGTTGACTTGTCAGAGCGTAGGTAGGTAGCTTTCAAACAAACAATCAATGATGATACTTCAAAAGTTCATTTTTAGAGTTCTCCTCCGTATACGCGTTTTTTTACATCCTGTGGATCAAACATCACATGACCATATTATCTTGAAAGTATTTTTATTTTCTTCTTCTTTCATTCTCGTTGCTATTCTAATATGCATTTTCGATAGATTGAAAAAAATGCACAAAAATCAAATCACTTTTTTTGTAATTTCATATCCATTTCTAGTTGGCAACTGGTACACAGAAAAGTAAAATGTGAAAAAACGCATCTATAGTCTAGTAGAGAGATATTTAGCTGCTGATATAGTGCAATGATCGAAAAAAGAAGGATTTTTTTAAAAAGAAAGAAATGAGAAACCGGCATGCAGATTGGAATGGAATGCTGCTACTTGTACTACTAGATGTGCATGCACGTATTATATACAATATATTGTAGAAAATTGTAGTTGCTTTTTTACATGGTTAATCATACACTCTACACACAGGAGGCTTCTCTTTTTTTGGCACACTACGTTTAGTTACTTGTTCAAAAGCTAAATATTATATATAAAATGGAAGAAGAAGAAGAAAAAATCCGAGTCAGCCAACCCGTGCCAATAAAATATCAACCGGTCGACTGAGTTTATGGCAGGAGCAAAGTCAATAATTCAGTCCCAATTCCAATTTCGATTTTCATTGTATATCCCTCGTCATCCATACATAACGAAATTTCCATTACCTACTTACTACTTTACTTACAACTACTTACGAAAGAAATTCGTTTTTTTTCTTCTTCTTTTTTGCTTCTTGTTCAGCAACTTACCACTACTATGCTGTGCTAGTGTTGAGCATGACTGAACTGAAAAGAAACTTCTTTGATTTGGAGAAGGCTTTTGAGAATTGTTTAGCTTCTTGTTCGTGTGTGTGTGTGTGAGTAGTGTGCGTACCTACCTATGAATATCACTCTCAAGAGCACGCTTTTTCACAAACTGTCAAGTGACTCTGTAATAATAATATAAGCCATACGCTTTAGGAATTAGGTGGTGGTGGTGGTGGTTGGTAAGTAGGTAGCTGTAGTAGCTCACTGCAGTAAACTGCTGAGTAGTCTTAAACAAAAAGCAGCAGCAGTAGCAGCAACGGTGACATCTGTAATAACGTTTGTTCTTGAAAGAATATTATTATTAATAATCTGTCCCGTCAGTATAGTCTCATCAGAGCAAGTAATACATACATACATACAAGGAAGAAAAACACAGTTACTCCGTTTCTCAGCATGTGCTTTCTTGTTACCATTTTTGTTTCACAAAAAATAATAATAATTTATAATGGCCTTGAGAATGTAAGCGACTTATATAAAACTTAATTCCTTTTTTTAAAACCTTTTCATCATCAAAAACAAAAAAAGTAGAGGTTTTGTATATGTGTCATTATTCACAGAGAAAAAGAGTTCCAATTTCTGCTGATGCTAGCAGCAGTATTCAAATAAATGAAATGCAAAAGAGACTCCTTTCAAGTCGATTTTTTTTCAATTTGTGTCAAAAGAGGATTTTTTTGCACGTTCATTAAATTGGAGCTTTAATACCGTATTTTCAATTTTGTGCCAAGGTGGCTTTTGAACTTAAAACCGCACCTTGCGCTCGCTCAATTATGTTTCAATATACTCGGTAGTTTCTTCGTCTTCTCTCCTCAGCTGCAAAACAAAATAGCACACGCAGAAATAATCATTTAATGAGTATGTATCTCTCTCTCTCTCTCCTCTCCTCTCTCTAAACTATTTATAAGCACGTTCATTCTTTTGACGAGTTTCATAATGAATGACACTCGTCCCTGTTGACATTCCGCATGAATTATGTGATCAGTGGGAAGGCTCTCTTTTTTTGTTGTGTGTATGTGCATACCATCTTATATTATATGCTCGTTTCTCTATTGATGTTTTTGTGCGTTAAGCAGTCACTCACTGACTCATTTGCTGTTGTTGGGACTGTATTAATAGGATTTCCCCTTTTCTGTCTGTCTCCTTTCATTTTATACACACACACACACCAGCAGTAAATGGGTGGAATCAATGAGTTGAGTGAGAGAATGTGTGTGTGGTTTGGTAAGGAGCGTACCTGTCTCTCTCTCTCTCTACTTATAAGTCTCCTCTCCCTCTTTAGCTTTACAAGGTATTATTGAGGTAACGTAATTATCCACGCCTTGTACAAACTTTGCTTGTGTTATTGTATAATGACGCGCATCAAAGTCAACCGTCTCACTAGAACAACCACTATTGAAGAAAAGAAAGAGAGAGAGAAAAAAATAAACAGTCGTTATGTCAAGTTACGTGACAATACATTCTATAACGCCCCGCTCTAAATACATACGCTGCTGCTGTTGCTGGTGCTGCTAAATAACCAAAAAATGCGCCTATATAACGAGACAACAACACGCATACCGATGCAATATAGAAAAACTACTAGAATGTTTTATACTGTCATTACCGCCATCAATGTGTTGTTTTAAGACAAAAAAAAGTAAAGAAGAAAAAAAACAATTGACCATTTTCTTGATTTTTTTTCTTCTTCAAATGCATGACATAACATACATTTGGGTCTTGTTATAACTATTACCTATATGTGGTGTAATATTGGCAAATGTAGTATAAGGATTTTTTTTTACACAAAACAGTTTTTTCTTCTTATTTTGCAATTTAGTTTTTTTCTGAAGAAAAAAATATGTATAAAAGACCAAAGTTCTCATTTGTTAGCTGGCACGTTTGTTTTTTTTTTCGTTAAAAATTTTGCACAATAATTCCTTCCATCATTTTCATCACCGTCGTCGCGTTAGCCAAGCCAGCCAACATTCTTTTGTCGTTTTTTAATAAAATAGCAACCTGTTCTGCACTTGTGGTCTGGTCTCCTTTTTCTTGACGTTGCGTTGCTGCCATGCTGCTGCTGCTTCCCATTATGTTCTATAGAACCTATCAAGTCACATCAATTGGTCGCATTCTGATTGATTTTTTCTGTTCCATTTTGTTTTTTTTTCATTCGCTCTCTCTCTCTTTAACCAACATCACATTAGATAGACAGATTGTTGCTTTTTTTCTTGTTATGCTGCTATAATACCTAAACAACAATGATACAGATACTTATACGCTCACACACACATGCACAACAACATAACACTCTGTTAAAAGTTTTTTTACGCATCATCACTCACCCAAAGAATTCATTACATTGAATCAAAAAAAAATTGGACGTCAACCACAGAGGATTATTGAATCTGTCGCTGGCTGTTCATTGTATGCATGCATGGAGCAGGATGCCCGAAAAAAATACATATATTCGCAATGTGATAATAATAATAATATAATAATAATAATATGCATGTTGAAACTTTTTGCAATAAGAGCGAAAACGCTCTCTTTATTCTCTCTCCACCACCACCTCCACCACTGCTATCTTAACAGGAATAACTTTTGACAGTCTATACACAATCATCATCCTCAACATCCCCTTCTTATCGCCATGCTCGTTTCTTGATGATTGTTCTTGTAGCGATGCGTGTCTAATCCAAAGTGATTTTATTTTCTTTTATCTTTCAGCTGTTATGTCAGTTTCCATATAAGATGATGATGATGATGAGATTGCTGATACATTGTATGTACATGTACGCATCAGCGCTTTAATAAGTGTGTTAAATACGGACATACGTGTTCAAGAGAACATGCATGTATCCTCCTCCTATCTCTAATATCTAAAACCTAAACCTAATATACCTACCTACATGCATGTACATGGGTAGATAAATAGATATAAAATGTTTTCAGGATATTTTTTTTTGGTCTGACCCAAGATGCTAAATCGAGTCGGTCATGTAGTCAGCCGCCTTTCTCACCGTCTTGTTTATTTATGTCTGCTCTGCGAATAAACTGAAAATCTTGAGCACTTGTTAAGACCATTTTTCATTAAAATGTTATGTACTAATTAAAAGTTGAATCGCAGTCTGATACATTGTATGTACATGTACGCATCAGCGCTTTAATAAGTGTGTTAAATACGGACATACGTGTTCAAGAGAACATGCATGTATCCTCCTCCTATCTCTAATATCTAAGCCTAAACCTAATATACCTACCTACATACATGTATACATGGGCAGATAAATAGATATAAGATGTTTTCAGGATATTTTTTTTTGGTCTGACCCAAGATGCTAAACCGAGTCGGTCATGTAGTCAGCCGCCTTTCTCTCTCTCTTGTTTATTTATGTCTGCTCTGCGAATAAACTGAAAATCTTGAGCACTTGTTAAGACCATTTTTCATTAAAATGTTATGTACTAATTAAAAGTTGAATCGCAGCTCTAGAATCGCGTTTTAGTACCAGCATATACAGCAGCCAACAACACCACTAGGTATATTTATTATTATTATTATTACTATTATAGAGGCTGTACACTACACAAGACAACAACAACAACGTGTACACTTTCATCTTGAAAATGGTGATAACACAGTGTGCATTTAATGTTTATTGGTTTCGTTACAATTTTCAAGAGGATCATCATCGTCATCGTCGTCGTCATCTCACATACATGAGGTTGATGATGATGATAATGGTGATACAAGGAGTTAAAAAGTCATGATGCAGTTTTATTTTAACAAGGATGAAAACGAGTATGGTAATATTATCGTTATAACACATTGTTCTTGTAATAGTAGTAGTAGTAGTGGAGGCAGTACACATTAAAAAACACGGTGTTGTTGTTGTTGATAATTCTACTGTTGCTTGCTTGCTACAAAAACGGAGAGGTACCTATATCTGTTTTTGTGTTGTGTGTTGTCGTATGTATAAACTAGCTAGGTAGTATAAGTATCCCATCAACAACAAAAAAAGTGAACAAAAAAGGTGTTTCTCTAAAAGACGTTGTAAAACCATTTTATAGCAGATAAGAGCAAGCGCAGACAGCAACAACAACAGTAGCAACTTTACAACAACGTTTAATAGGAAAGGTTGCACATAAAGAGATGTAAATTGTTATAAATGCCGACATTTTTTACTGGATCAGGACAACGATGATGAGAATGAGGATGGTGATGATGAT
>JAHZMT010002143.1:0-11296 GCA_027743785.1 Sinhomidia bicolor | reverse complement strand
GGTGGTGTGAATGAACAAGACAAAGATGGACTCAAATGAAATAAGACAAAACAAATACATTTTTCCAACTTTTTTTCTTTAAAAAAATTCACCCACCACTGTCAACCTTCATGTAACATGAAGCAATCTTATTTTTTACTGTAGTAGCAGCAGCATCAGATCAGAGCAGCAAAACTATCATCAACATCAGAAGTGTATCTTTATTCTTAAGAAGGAAATGGAAAACAATTTATTTCTTCTTTCATTTTTTCTCATTTTTTGCAATTTTCAAAAGTAAGCCATGTAATGCAAGGAGACATGAAAAAAATTGTTTGATGTGGTTTCCTTTCCTTGTGTAACTGCGTTGCATTCAACCGACAAAAAAGAGAAGGAAATGATGAAGCAGAAAAAATGGAGAACTGAAAGGAAGTGAAATGTGTTACTTGGTTTGTTTGCAAACCTGACGATTTCAAATGATGATAGGTGCTGCTGGTGCTGGTACATGAGAAAGCACATATTTTTGGTTTTGCTTTATGTACTTTTTTCAAATCGATGTCTTCTGCTATGCTTGTGGCTCGTGAGTGTACTCTCAGTGTTGTACATACAGCCATTCATGCATGAAAAATTATTTGTTGTTTTGGTTCTTATTTGTCGTGTACTTTGTCAAGAAAAATATCATGGATGTGCCATGTCGTCACTTGTCATTTTCTTTCATGTTGCTCCATTTCTTCATCTTGTAAAAAGAAATGATATCTCTGTTTTTTTCTTATCATCATGTTCAGTTTGTCTGAGAAAAGTATACAGTTATTTTATTTTTGAGAGTTTTGATGCTTTTCCATTTATTTTTATTTTAAACCCTATCACACTCCACCAGCAGCAACAGCAGCAGCATACTTTTACAACTATACTCGGTTTCATATATGCCTTTCTATTTATTTATTTTTGTAAATTTTTATAGAAAAAAAGGAAACTTTAAAAAATATTTTGTGTGTACTTACCAGTATAAATAGTGTAGTTGTGTTTGTATTTCTTTTTTTTCTTTTGGATTTGTTTGGGCAATAATTTCCAGCGCGTTTCACTCACTCCTCCTGTTTTTCTCCATGAAAAAATAAAGAATGCATTATTATCCGGTTGTACAATTCACCAGCACACAAAAACGACACTGTACATTTACACCAGCTCACTTGATTCTTTTCTCTCGCACATTGGCTATATAACTGTATGTTATTATTATTAAACTTTTTTTATTTACTTAAGTTTTTTTAAACTGTAAATTCTTTCATTCACAAAAATGTTTTCGTTTACCGCTGGCCTACCATTACTCGCCAGATTTTTTTTTTACACCGACAAGAGCAACAATGCAAAGTACAGTAACAAAAAATATAATCCAGAGAAAAAACAGATCAGAAAAAGGCAAATCCACCGCACCAACAGAAGAGAAGAAGAGCAGAGCTGCAGATGAAACTCTTTTTTTTTCTTTTGGAATCAGTCACGCAAAAAAAGGAACAAGCAGACAAAAATATCTGTGATCTTTTTTTTACTTCAGAGAAACTTGTTGGTGTTATTACACATACACACAAACTGTGTAAAAGACAAGTTATCAAATAACAGCTTGTTTTTTACTCCTCATTCGACATTCAGCATTTATACTTTTTCCTCTATTACCACCAGAAAACTTTGTTCATTTTTATTGTTATTCTTAAACTATTTTTATTATTCATTTTACTCACTTCCTCTGTCTGTTGTGCGACAAAAAACAGAGAATCCAGAATCCTGTTTCTCTGCTCCGACAAAAAAAATTGTTTATCCCTCTGAGAAAAAAAATACACACAACAAAAATAAACGACAAGAATTTTTTTTAAAGAAAAAAGACACACACGACGACGATCAAGAGAATCCAGCAGACAACTGATTGTGTTGTTGTGCGTGAATGGATAATAATAATAATAATAGTAATAAGCTTATATATAAATTGAGATGGGATGAGGAACAGTTCCGAACCAACAGTTGGAAAAAAAATGTAATAAAAAAGTAGATTTTTTATATTTTTTTCGTTTACGACTCCAGATTCTATTTTCTCAGCATTAAATTTTTGTATGTATGAATGAATGAATGCGTGCTTGGTGTCTCTCTGGTTTTCTCTGTGCTGTGCTATGCTCCTCTCTTTGTTTTAAATACTTTTTTTCCAGAACAATATAGCAAATGGAATCAACCAGATTATTTCCACTACTGTCAAAACAAAAGGCTACGACACACACAAGTACACCAAATTTAACAAGGTCTATGTTCTCTTCTATTTTTTGGCAGCAGCACCCAGAAAAAATGCATGTATGTAAGTAATACAGACACCGACACAAACACCACCACCACGTTTTTATAAAACAGTAAACTAAACTCTGTCCTTTTTCATGTAGTACACTTTTTATGTGTGAATTTTTTCCCGACACAGACTTTATGCGACCGTACCGTGCAAAGAGTTAAGCAAGACTGCTCATGTGACTCTAGCGAGCAGAGCAATTCATACTCGCAGCAATCACAATCACTGTCCGCCGTTGTTGTTTGTAGCAAGCAAGTCGTCGTCGTCAGAAAGGCTAAGGCTGCTGCTGCTGCTGTTTTGTGCGGTGGAAAAGATGAGAAGAATGAGTAACAAACAACAAGGCAACTTTCTTGTCTCTACAACAAAACGCCAAGCAAAAAAGCAACGCGTATATGAGCTAACGTGCACACAAGAATAAAGAGAGGATAAGATGAGAGAATGATGATGGGAAAATGGGATAACCTACAAGTACCTTTACACTACGTACGTTCTTTCTTCGTACTTCTACAACTACTTTACCGTAAAACTCTTTGAAAAAAAAATCTCGAGTAAAACTTGGTTTTTTTTCTTTTTCTTCTTCTTTGCTTGCTGTTACTCTGTGAAAATCTTCTCCTTCATCTTCTTCACTGCTTCTTCGTTTTTACTACAGCTTGTTTATCATCATCATCGTCGTCGTCATCGTCAGCATGATCGCTGGTTTTTTTTCACAAGAATAAAGAGAGGATAAGATGAGAGAATGATGATGGGAAAATGGGATAACCTACAAGTACCTTTACACTACGTACGTACGTTCTTTCTTCGTACTTGTGCAACTACTTTACCGTAAAACTCTTTGAAAAAAATCTCGAGTAAAACTTGGTTTTTTTCTTCTTCTTCTTTGCTTGCTGTTACTCTGTGAAAATCTTCTCCTTCATCTTCTTCACTGCTTCTTCGTTTTTACTACAGCTTGTTTATCATCATCATCATCGTCGTCATCGTCAGCATGATCGCTGGTTTTTTTGGTGGTGATTCACACACACGAGAACAAGAATGAGGATGAGTACAAGATGCACAAGTAGCAATGTTGTTACTTACTACACAGCTTCTCTTCTACTATAACTTGTGTTGCTGCTGATGATGAATAATCCGCGTCGGAGAAAAGAAGAAGACTGTTATTTTTTTCCAGCAGATTCCCGGCCATATATCTACTACCCATCCGGCAGCAGCAGCAGCAGCAGACAAGACAACTTTGCTTACTACTACTAGTTCAAGTAAATTGTGTGCTTGGATTTTTTTTTCTTACTCCTTCACTTCACTTGTTCCTTATCCATCCTTCATCTATTTTAACCCAAAAAAAAATCTTTGCTTGCTTGGAACAAGTTGCAAGGTTATTTTTTCCCAGGGATGAATGAATGGAGGAGAAGAGGAAGCTGAAGAAGAGCAGACTAGAATGGAATTCTAACTGACTGCTACCATAATTTTTCTTTCTATTCTTCTTTCTCCACTTATGACTTTTTTTCCTGTGCTGGTGTGTTGTGCAATGTGAACAAAATTTTTTTATTGATTACGTATTGTGCACACTTTTCATTTCCGACAAAATTTTAAAGCATGCTATATACATATATGTGTGTGGCATTATGTAACCCTTCATTATTATGCATACAGGGCAGGCAGGCAAAATCCTACCTACGCCTTTTTTTCTTAATCCCGGTGATGCTGATGATGATAATCTTGATGCTGCTTCTTTATTTACGTAGCTTTAGGTATCTGCTAAACAGAGAGAAATGAATAGTATTCTGACTTGGCAAGGAAGACGGAGAAAATAAGAGTGAAACGTGTTTCATTGCCAGCCATCTTATTCTATATGTACCACCAACGAGATGACTATAACAATAATAATGCGACTTGTTGTAAAACTTTTACTCTTGTTTGTGTGTGCGTTGCATAATATTACAGGATTACAAGAAGACTATGAAGATCGTGATGATGGAAATGGCTTAAAAAACTGGTACGAAGGTAGACTTCGTAATAGTAACGTTGTAACATCAGCGCAACCCAAACAAAAACAATCGATCCAGAGACCTAGTCGGGCTTTCCTTTTTTTCTGGGGAATTCCTAGACATTTCTTTTGACTTTTTTTCTTTCCTTTTCATTCCATGAAAAAAACCTCTAGTCTTTGAACAAGTTGCCTTTTGCATCAACAAAGGGTTTTGATTCATTCCTTTAATTTGGAAGAGAGAAACAAAGAGCGGTACACTTCATCAAATTTTTGTCGTGGTAAAGAAGAAAAAACGGTTTTTTTCTGTTAAACCACTGCTGCTTCTGTTCAAAGCTGACTTTAAACAAAAGGAAACATTAAGCTTTGTCAACACTCCTTGTGTTGTGGTGGTGGCTGGTGCTGATGAGAGAAGAAAAAAAATCTTCTGTAATGCCGTTTCCTTCATACCACTTTACTTATTATTAGCCTTTCTGGAATGATGAGAAAGATAGTGAAGAGACAGATTTTTAGTTAAAAAGACACGAAAATTTTCACTTTTTTATTTTCTATTAAGCGAAACGAACAAAAGAAAAGCTGAAAAAGTGAGAAGGGAATAGTTAAGTTTTTTTTACAGGAAAATAACCATTTTTCTTTTTGCTACTTGCAAGCTTGTTTTTGTGCGATGCTGAAAAGAATGAAAGAGAGAAAAGGGAAATTATTTTTTCAGAGAACAAAAAAAAGATTGTACCAGAAGAGGGAATAGACAAAAGTAGGAGAAGGATGAAGAACAATGAAATGAGAAAAAAAGAGAATAGATGTATAGATACATTCAACCATTTTGCCTCCTCATATTTTTTATCCACATAATAATATTCCTTAATATTTTTTCTAAGAGTTTTTTATACTTTAAACACCACCACCACCGTTCCATTTGAGCACTCCATATTTTTTAAGGGGAAAAGGAGAAGGAACTATTTAGTATTTTTATGCTCCATGTTGTATCGCTGTCTGCTTTCTTAATTCCACGACTTGTTATATACCAAGAAAAGAGTGAGATTAATTTGGGAGAACATACAGAAGAAATAAAGAGAGAAAGGAGTAAAGAAGCGGATCAGAGAGTAGACTAGCAGAAGAGATTCAAAGAGATATTCAACTGGATAAAAAATAGACTCCAGAAAATAGCTTAAATAGCTTTGCAAAAAAAGGAAATGCGTATTATAAAGTTTGAAAAATGTATATGCTTAGAAAGTACAAAGCATGCAGTGTATGTATATGTAGTTTTGGAATTTTTCTCTCTATATTTTTTACTCTGTACTTTTCATTTTTTTCCAGTTTGCTCTTTGCTTAAACACGAAAAAAATACAGAGAATAAGAATAAGGGGAAAAGTATCGTAATAATCTAGTCGGAATATAAAAAGCATACGTTGTTCTGATGCTTGGTAGATTTTTTATTGCAATCTCAACAGGAAAATATATGTATATCTATGAAGAAAAAAGACACCATCACAATTTTGGAGAGAGTAAGAAAAAAAGGCGTAAAAGTAGACAAAGTTTTTTTTCGGAGGAAAACGAGTGACAAAAATGAGTTGGGAGAAGTAGAAGGAGACATGAAGCAGAAAAGAGGAACAAAATATTAATATTCTTTTTTTATATTTATAACAATTGCATGTTAGTGTCTATAGCGGAGATCACGTTGTACTTATTTACTTTTGCAAGCACAGTTTAGCATATTTTATTTCTTTTATATTTTTTCTAGAGAGAAACGCGGAAGTAACAGCAGAGTGAATTGTCATTTCTATCCTGAACTGAATACTTTGAACTTTGGTAATGTTGAAAAAAAATGCTTCAAGTTTTCACAAATGGGAACAAGAACAATAACTGATATTTTCTTTGAAATGTTTGCATCAGAAAAATACATTTTATATGAACGTTCCAAGAGTTATTATCCTCCCGTNAAAAATACATTTTATATGAACGTTCCAAGAGTTATTATCCTCCCGTGTCTGTATAAGTTTTTGTGTGCTTTTGTAATTATTTGAAGTCACTGCTGCAGAACCGGAAATATAATATAAAAAGTGTCATCTACCCCTTTCCCGGTTCTTCCGTGCACCCCAATCATTACAAAGCTAAAGTAAAGCTGGAAAGAACTGTCAGCTTTTCGATTTGGATAACTTTTCATTTATAATAGATAACTTTAACTCTGTCTATAACTTATAGAAATGAATAAATTATTACTGTGCCTTTTCACTCATTCATTTATTAAATTTCTTGGTTCGTGGACAGACTTATCGTTAGTACAATCTCTTTTTTTCTTTAATAGATAACTCTAACTCTGTCTATAACTTATAGAAATGAATAAATTATTACTGTGCCTTTTCACTCATTCATTTATTAAATTTCTTGGTTCGTGGACAGACTTATCGTTAGTACAATCTCTTTTTTTCTTGGTGCATCGTGTGTGTCGTTCGTTCCGTCTGTCTCTGGTTCCTTCCTCCTTTCAAATCTTATTGCATTTACGTATCAAGGAAATAGAATATTATAGCCTTTTATGGCTACCTACATATATGTACATTCATGCAACTTCGCATCCCACAAGTCAAGTCAGCCAAAAGTTTTACGGAAGAACGAAACCGATTTCGATCAACAGGGAGATAGACAGGCTGCAGAAGAAGATGCATGCTTTAAGTTGACTTTACTACTTCGCTTTACTTTTACTAGTGCTAAATAAATTGTTAAATGTTCCTTGATCTACTTACTGTAGTGACTCCTGTCTTTCATGAAAAAGTAATTTATATAGCATAAAGAGTACAAGGAAATTCCTAGAGACTCCATAAAAACCAAAATAAGAAATACGAATGTCAGCGTACAACCATTTATTACGTCATTGTGTTTACATCAACTTTGGTACAGCCAGCACACTACGATACGATTTGGTTTATTTCCTTTTATTCGTTAAGGAAAGTAGTCAAAGTCGTATTCCTTCCTCACTCCATTCAATTGTATGCGATGCGATGATGCCGGCCAGCAAAGCAGATATAAGAATGGATAAGGTTTGTCATAATGGAAATAAAATACGCAGAGACTGTGGCAGGGATTATAACAGCATTTCATTCGACATTGAACCTTGGACAAGATAAGAAGAAAAAGAAGAATAGACGAAAAGGATGAAAAGATGATGTGATAGCTTTCAACTTAAATAACAAGCTATAAGCTTTGCTGGATTGGATGAGGACTGGATGATAAGATACTTACTGCGTAAAGTAATAATAAAAATAACAAAAAAGTCAAAGGCAAGCCCAAAGCCACAGCTCAAAGTTGTGGAGACTTGAGTGAAGAGAGAGAGAGGAATCTCAGTCAAGTCAGTAGACAGAGGCACACAGCTACACATCTCAGCAGCAGTGTTGGATTTTGCTTTACAACAAAAGCGATGAAGGAGTGAGTGAACCTTACAGACTTTTTTTGTATCCGATCATCCATAATCCATCCATCTCTGTTGCTGAAGCAAGAACAAGTCTTTAAACAAGAAACCAAAACCAGCAAGCCGTACATTCAGTCAAAAGAAGGAAGAAGAAGTTAAAAAAAGTTTTTTTTTCGTTTTTATTGTCCTCCACCTCCTCCTTCCTTTTTTTCTTTTCTATTTTTTCCCATGAATTTTCTCTGACGTGACGTGAGCGAGCACAAGTTAAAGCAGAGGGCAATACTGACCCTTCTCAAAATAATAGTGATAGCGCAGCGGTGTGGAGGTGGCAGGAGAAGAAGAAGAGGAAGAAAAAGTAAAGATCAGCTCAACAAGCAAGCAGCAATGAGCTGAGAAAAGATAAGTGGTCCTGGGATTGCATTCTTGAGTGGATTGTGAACAAAAAAACAGTGGGAGAAGTACAACATGCTCTTTCAATAATAATGATGATATGACATTCAATTCAATAGATTGCAAGTTACTACTGTGAAGAGGAATGTAGGGAAAATATAAAAACGTACGTAAAAATAGAGGAGGCGCAATTCAATATAATATTTCTCGATAATAATAATAATAATAAGGAACAGTTCACATTTGATGGTGTATTTATTTATATGCTAGAAGTCTTTTAGGCAAGCTTACGTCTGCGATATAAATACTCTGCGTGTGAACGTTTCCACAAGATTCTGAACTCAATATAAAAAATGACAACATTTCGTGTGGCATTTTGTTCTGACTGTGATGCTATGGGCATAAGTCCCATTTTCAATGGAAGTGGATGATGATTGTAATCACTTATCCAGCAGTGGCGGGATAATATGATGTAGTCTTTTCTGGAACGCTTATTCCTACTCACTCAATAATGGACTTACCAATTCACCCAAGCCAGTTCTCCATTTTTGAATTCTCCAAAGTTATTCTAAACTGCTGAAAGCTTTAGTAATAAAGTTAATAATAATAATAACACTGTCTCAACTCTCTCTTTCTCAACTGCTGTCAAATACTTGGCCATGTTTTGTTAAAAGAGAAAATTTTCCATAAAGTTTTTTTTTCAACCAAAATTACACCTATTGCTTTATACATACATGTCAACTGCAGTTATTATGATGCACTTTACCGTTAAGTACTTCATTTTTCTATTACTGCTTTTAACTTTTCTTAATGCCTAATGCCTTCTCTTGCCTTTTATTCTCAAGATGAATTGCTATGTTGCTTGTTGTTGATGGTGCTTTCATTCATAATGATGATGATAACCCTCATCAAGCCAGATGAGATTTTTTCCAAGAAGCAGTAATAGAGACCACCTGCACCACCTTCACTGCCATCCAAATAATAATACACTTCTCTACTCTAAATCTCCAGTCGCTCTACAAACCTCTCTCTCTGTCGGCCTTGGTCTGGCTGGAGAAAAACGGAATGATGGCTAATGGAGCTGAACAAAAATGCGTCTTTTCCATTCCCACTCTCCATTATATGCAGCTATTATAATTATTATTAGTATTCTTTCGGAACTAGCAGCAGTGACAACAACAATATGAACACATGCTACCACCCACCCCAACGTTTTCCGCTACCACTTGCAAGTTGCAACCAAGTGTTTAGTTCATCAGACAATGAAAAAAAAACAAGTGCTGCCATGTCTCGCTTTGTCTGGTTTTATTCAACAGAAAAGCGTACAAGTGAGAATGTAACGAGAGAGAGAAAGAGAGAGCAAGTTGAGTAAAACGCTTTGCCCGCTGGACATTTATATTTTTTGTTTCGTCTTATTCACAACCATCACCTTCTACTAAAATGTTTATATATGAACCCAAAAGTAGTGTGTGAGTGGTGTTGCAACAGTGAGAACTACTGTTGTAAATAAAGTTGCATGATGAGAAAAAGTTTTACGTGCACCATGCCAAAACAATATCATCAAATGAAATGGCGGGTCTCTGAGAATCAGGGGAGAAAGTCGCACACACAGAGATGAAGGGGAACAAAACAGGAAAAAGATGCATACTTTCGTGTACTTTTTTTCATTGAGACTTTCTCCTTGTTCTCATTTTCTTTCTGCTATTTGTACCATTCTCTTCCCAACTGATGTATTATTCATTAAGGAAAGTATCAAAAGAGCAAGTTGAAAGTTGCCTTGCATGGTCTGAATTGAGAGAGAGAGCAAGCAAGCGAGCGAGCGAGCGAAAGAGGAAGAAGGAAAAAGAGAGAAAATTTTGAAGTGGAAGAGAGAAAGACAGGGACACGGACACACGTGTCTCCACTAAATTGGTCTAAATGTTTACACAATAATTTCAGCCAATTACGAGATAAGGAAATAATCACATATTCAGTTGCAGAGAGAAGCATTAAAGTAAGTAGGAAAATGGGTGGAGATGTTGATCATGATAGAGGGATTGGGATAAGAAGGATAAAAGAAAACGGAGATAGAAATTAGATTGATATGCATGGAAAGTAGTTTAGAGGACGGCGTTTTCCACGAGTTTTCTTGAGCTTTTCCACTTGCACTACCACATCGTTATTCCAATGCCACATGTTTATTTTATTACTATGCAGGCACGCATGCATGCACAAACCCAACAACAACAAAAAGAGGGGAAATTTCTCGAAGAAAGGAAGTGGGCTTATACTTTTTGGCAGAGAGAGAGAGCTAGCTGCTTAGAAAAAAATATTCTTCTGACGATCTGATCAAGTATTCATGCATGCAGGGAAAAGTGCACGCACCCTCATTCATCATTCATTCATGCATAAAATGTAACTTTTTTGGTAAGAAGAATAATATCGTAAAGCCATACGAAACATTCTACTGGTCTATATAGAAGACAAGTTTCGAGGCAGACAGACAGACAGGAAAAAAGTAAAAAAAGGCACATGGTAAAAAGAAATTTGGAAGAATACGTAATACGTATATTGTTGAGCAAGAAAAGAAGGATAAGGAAAAAAATGTAATGTTGTTCTTTGTATTCTGTTCAACAAGCTTTTCACTTCCTCTTTTTCTTATTTCCTTTCTCCGAACAGGTAGAAAGACAGGGAGCTAAAAGCTTGGTCAAAAGGAAGTGACTAACTGAATGGGTTGGTTTTGGGTGGCAAGTTTAATAATATGCGAGTTTTTGGCGATGCGATCATACTTAAAGAAAATGTTGATTGTTGTGGTGGAGTATTATAAGTGGCACCTTGAAACGTGTATCCAATGTTCTAACTAATATACAAACACGGTAGAAAGTGGCAGCATAAAAAATACAATAAAGAGAAACGTGAAAATGTTGAATTTCGAATCAGACAAAAATATTAAAAGTTACATTTTTTGAATTCTGACAAAATCTACATGTTTGCTCACAGTAAAAGAACCGCTGTCAGTTATCCAACATATGTACGTTTATACATGAAGGCAGTAAATATTCCGACCTTCAAGAGAACCCTCTCTCTGTACATACTCTGTTATTATGCGGTTTTTCCAAGTATTCAGGTGTTTTTATGTATCCACCAAAAATGTTTCTCATGGCCAAGGTTGCATATATGTAGGCATACCTAATAAAATGTATCGTTTCTCTTGCTTACATTCTACAAAAAAAATAAAAGGTAAGACGAAAGAGCG
>JAHZMT010002142.1:0-14680 GCA_027743785.1 Sinhomidia bicolor | reverse complement strand
TGAAATTACTGTGCAGTGTGGATTGTGGATGCTACTGCGTTTTATTATCTACTTTTAGAGTATTTTTTGCTTGTATTTTAAAATTTACTTTAAAACTGGCTTACAAGTCTATTACCGACCGACTGAAATTTTAGACTTGACGCTTGTGTGAAAGAAGTTAAGATATTATGATCATCATCATACCATCATCAACGTTCAAGGCAGTTCGGGTAGGACCAGGAGTGGCAGCAGTGGTGGTGGTGATGGTGGTACTGGTGTTGATAATGCCCTCCTTCCGTATGTACCGGAGATGAGTTATCCAACTTAAAAGTTAAAATCTTTATTATTATCTTCTGCTTCCACCTCTCTCTTCATCTCTCCATCTCTTTCTTGTGGCACTCGCCCGTGTTTTCGGATGGAAGTTCTTGTTATTTTTTTTGAGAACACATTTGAAGAGTTGCTCTCTTGTTATTTTTGTTGGTGATTATGCTGATGACGGGGATGACTTAAAATGTGTTTTACTACATTGATTTAACTCATCTCAAAAAGATACTCACGATTGATGACTTGGCCAAGTGTGGGGAAAATCCCACACAGATAAGTATGTCATTTTCTGTTGAAAAAATGGTAACCCTTTTTCTCTCGTCACTTGTCTAGAAAAAAGAGGGCTGAACCTGATGAAGCTGCTTCTGAAAATGGATAAATATGACAGAAATAGACAAAAAGTGTATATCAAGGTAAACACGTTTGTTTAGGGCAAACTTGTTGAAAGCTTCAGTTTTCAGTTTGTGCCTCTAACTAACTATTTACAAACGCCTAAACAACTAGATTATGAAACGGCCAAAATAAGGATTACACTTTTTCATTCAACACTGGTTTAGGGTTTAATCGTTGACTCGTAGCTCTAATAGTTAGCCAACATATTGTATGACTTACTGTTAGAGATTTTTTTTACAGGTTTGAAACTTTTGAAATTTTGTAAATTACCAAATTTTGGGCAATGTTGTTATACGTGAAAGCAAGTAGTAATGCAGTAATACAGTCACGCGAAGCTGCGTAAAGTTCTCTCAAAAAGAAAACCATGAACTGTTGACCCAACTCTCTGCGTGAAGATTTTTGTCTGGAAAATGACTGCTAATAATGACAACAGCGAACAATAATGTAAAAACATGGCTGGAGACTTCCATTCACGACACAATATAATGATGTAAAAGTTCTTTATTGCTTTATTCAGCCAAGATAATTTCACTTTCTGTACTGGAAAAACGTATACATTTTTCCCTAATATAGATGTTTTCTACATGACATGCTGTTGCTTTGCACATTATAAATACAATACTCATTACATCTAAAAAAAATCTTTTCACTTTTAGATTGAATTTTGTCTGTTGTTGTCAGTATTATTTGAAGAAAACGCATTTTCCGTACTTCGAATATGTACATGTACTCCAACGAAATCAAAATCGCACACGGTGAGAATCGGTATACAGCTAACAATAATAACTATGAAATCTCTTGAAAAATATTTTCATAAAAAATTATTATTGTTTACATGATACACCTTGCCATAGTTCTACTAGTAATGTTTATCATCAACTTTTTTTTCCAAATATGATGCCCCATCCAGAATCTTTCCTAAGATTATCCTTGGCAAAAGAAAAACAATGATGCGTATGGAAGATAAGTTACAAAATTATACTTCAATCCAACACACTATTAGGCTATCTGATATGTATAGAAAATCTCCATGCTGCAAAGACATAATCATGATAGATCACTACCTTTTATCCAGGATGGAAGAAGAGCCTTCCATTGTTTACCCGTGTCTGTATGCAGTCTGTGAGTTCAAAAGTTGGACAATGATAAATTTAATGGATTGCCTTTCTAGATAAAAAAATATGATAGACCGATGATGATGATAAAGGTAGAGAAGAAGAAAGTAAAAGTTTAAATGACGATACTAACAGCGCACAGCAGGTTACGTTGTTGCTTTGTTGATAATAAAAATAGAAACATCACAGAGCGTAGCATGTAGTTTGCGCCTCTCCTAAAAATCCGTTGTCTTCAGAAAAAAAACGAGTGGCAGCAGTATGGATGGAGGTCGTGTATAATAATGAGACAATGTTCAGGATTCATTTCTTTGGTTGCCGTCTATCGTTTCTTTCTGGGTAAACTTTTTTTGCTTTAATAAATTGCGAAAAGGATACACCAAGCGTAACCATAAATTTACGCACACGAGAGCTTGGTGTTTTATTTGAACATTTTTGCACGCATACAAACAAACCTGTAAGCTATTTTCTCCTTTGTTCTAAGCTAAAGTCAAAGACAGTGGATAAAGTAAAATGCCTTGATGGCATGATTTCACTAATCTTTTGAGACGATGATGGTTTCAAAATGTGCGTATCTTTTATCTCAAGTTCAGAATCAAAGTCAAAGGGAAAAATATTACACTTTCTAGAGCCTGCTTGCATCTCCTCACAAAAAACTTTGTCATGAGTAGTGTGCGTATAGCTTTTTGTTCACTTGTGTGCATCTCTAGTTTCATGAATTAAAGATGCATGAATGAAGCTTTTGAAAAAAAATACAAAACACAAAGAAAACTGTTCTCCATCCATCCACGCACGTTCTTGTATGTAGGTACACATTTATCATTTTGGTATGTGTACACCATTTTGCTTTGTTTGTGTGCACAAGAACAGCGATTAAAATCCCTTATAAGGACACGCGTTAAAGTACTTTTGAGAACTCTTGTAGCATTGCATTGCAAGATTCGTATTTGGAAGCTGCGGAATACCTAGACCTTAGAGCTTTAGTTATTATAAACTACGAGAAAGTAAGTTCAAAGGCGTGAAAGTAATTGTGTAATTTGATACCTCAGTAATAATGCGTGCATTATGCACTGATGAGATGATTGCATGGATAGATATTCACAACAGTTATGATGATAACAGGATACAGGAAGAATGTATGAAATGTGTTGTACGCAATCTAAAGCACCCGATAAATAGTGGGAAAATTCTGCATTAATATTATTGGTAGTTTATGGAAAGAAACGTTGGAATAAAAACGTGAAAAAATAACTGTCCTTTTTTACAACTTCCTCATGCAACCAACAAGCCAAATTTTGTATTGTTTCTGTAAATGATAATAATTTTTTTAAACTATTCTTTCTTCTCTGTATTTTTGTCGTTTATATAGGAAGCGTATTTTTGGAAAAGGAGCAAGATGTTCACGAAGCGTTTCGTCTTGGCGTGGAGACACTCAAGGCAAGACAGCTTCTGAACGAGACAGAGATCCAGTTTGATATCCAGTACGCACATCCGCAAGACTATTTTCATCTGTACACAAGAGGTAAGGAAATGAACAAAGTTTTTTAACTGGGGGAATGCGTATGCATGCTATTTTTATAAATCTCAAACTGTCAGAAAAAAATAAGGAGAGTGTGTATTTAAGTTTAATATTACCCTCAGCTGTCGTTACATTTACTTATGTATGTGCCTTGAATTTTCACTCTGAATCTGAACATGTGTAGTAGTCACTGACAAACCCATGTTCATCGATGGATTTACAATGACAATGCCATGAAATGCTGATAAATTATGAGTACTTATATATCGTGCTACACAATTTGGTTTAATTTAACAAGTTTTGTTATGCAAGAAGTAGTATCGCGTTAAAAACGTTAAAAAATCAAAGTAAATAAAATAATGTACATTATTACCTTTTTCGAATTATATTTTTCCTTTAAAAAGTATATAAATTTTCTTTTCATCACAGCGTGTGTTGAAGTTGAATATGGAGTTGTTACCTTATTTGGACCAACGGATCCTGGACTGGACCGTCAGTTGGGGTCTATTAGCAAAGGTTTAGGAATACCGCTGATTTCAACAGCACCAAGAACTTTGGCAGAGAGGAAAAGACGATTTTCATTTTCGGAGGAAGTGATGACATCATCCGATCTCACATTGGCACTTTATCCCACTCAAGCTCAGCTAATTTCATTAATGAAGGAATTTACTGCGGAATTGAAATGGAAAGAGATATCCATCATTCACGATCCCTTGCATGGTACAAAAATTCAGCTTATAAAATTGATTACGATCAGAATTCTTTAATATCATCATTTACATTTCTATTTTTTGTACTTCATTTCCTCAGGCTTGGTCGATCCATCAATTTTAGCGGAAGCTCTTCAAATACTGGGACCAGTAAGCGTTCATCAAGCCAGCACAGATTTAAGAGCGACGCTGGTTCAGCTTCGTTTGAAAGGGGCGAGAAATATCATTATTGACACTGGATTTGCCAATGTGGAATCTGTTATACAAGCAGCACTGGACACTGGGATGATGACAAAGTCATACAGCTACATTTTTACAATGCTGGTAAAAGCTCTTTTAATTTTTATGAATTAATAAAGTGATTATGCGTGTAAAATTAATTTAGTCACACTTCCAAATCTCTATATTTGTATGGACATATTTGACTGTGTGAATGTACCATATCTGTAAATATTATTACTATTATTATTATTATTTCTTCTGGAACCATCCAAGCTACAACAACATGCATTAATCCGTGTGACACGACAGCAGTGACTAGTGACACAAAAAGTCTACACTTGAGCAAGCATGCACTGCGCCACATATTATCAATTATAATTCATCTTGGAAAAATATCATCATCTGTGTATTTTTCCCTAGATATTTTGAACGAATGAATATACATGCTACTTTCTTTAAGCTATATAAATTACACGTTAATGAACCATTAACTCGTTTTCTGTAATTTATTGACGTTATAGTCATCGTATGAAACTTGCAAGCTAACGTGCACAACACTCTACAATTTTTTAAAAAATATTTTTTTTCAGGATATGAAGGCAGCAAACTGGAGCCGCCTGCGCTACTCTGAAGCGTTGGTCTTTGGATTCAATATTATAGACGGGAGAAAATTTCAAGAGTTTCAAGATCTCTTCACGTCATCATCATCATCATCTGCAGCAACAGTAAGAAAGACGATACTTATCTCAACCTTGGAAGATACTATTTATACTCGCATTCCTGTTGTTGTTGTTGTTCTCACATCGTTTGGTTTTTTGAGTCAGAGATGAGCAGCAGAAGCATTGATATGATGATAACATTCGTGTGATGATAACAGTGGTATTTTCTTCGGCACTTTTTGTCACCTTATACGGCTTCCATATCATGGAAGTCGGTCGGTGTATATACGCCCTTTGACATTGTCAGAGATTGTGTGATGATGGGAACGGTTGTTCTCTTCGCTTGATGAATTTATATGCTGCTTTGCATGGAGTCAAGTCAATGCCAATGTTCATCATGCATTTTTACTGATCATGATTATTATGAAGAAGAAGAGCGGTTATGTTTGTGCCGTTTTCGGCACCTTTACGAAAAGTGTAAAGAGCCACCTTTTTCAAACATGATTTTTCTGATCAGTTGAGCATGTAAAAGGATTAGGGAAAATGTTTCTTTTGACGGCTACAGAAGCAACATGCAACTCTGTTCTCTGCCACTTTTACTACTGATGATGATATTCATTAAGCCTCATTTCCTTCTTACGCATAATTTTGTTTTACTGGTGAAACTTAATTTTTTTGCATTGTTTCTATATATCAAGGGCTCTAGAATACTTCCTGACACTGCACGAGTAGCCATGACCCTTGACTCTGTCGAGTTGCTTGCACGAGGCCTTGAAGCGTTTGACAACTCGGGCACAGATTTGTCTACCCCAGCTTCCATCACATGCACTGCTAATAAGAAGTGGGATGTTGGAGAGGAGCTTAAGGATGTTTACGGTTCGGTAAGTTTATGAGCAAGATTTTAAAAAGTTTTAAATTAAACAGTCAATAATGCATCTTGCGTGTATGGGCATACATGCAGTTATGTAATATTATTTTACTGAAAGTTAAATCGTCTACGAAAATGACATTTTGACAGAGTGCTGGAACTTTTGCTTTCCTCTGCTGTCAAAAACCCAAAAAACCTTTGCTGCTGCTGCTTGTAAATATTTTCTTTCATTTTAAATCTTACCTTTTTGACAAGCTGATCTTTCTGCTTCCTATATATATCTCGTTAGAAAAAGCTTAACATTTCCTTCCTCATCCCCGTCATCACTAGGCCTATGTCAATACATTATGAACAAATGGTAACTTTACGAATTTTCAGCAGAAACACAAGTTCTGATTTATCAGAACTTGAATCTTTTTTTTAACTGTAAATAAAAATGATTTACAGCTACTGCGTTTTGCTGGATTGGATTTCTTCGCACCACAGCTACTATACAAGTGTAAAAACAGGAAATTAGCAGCTTAAAAGAACTACTAATAACTTCCTGAAAACAAAAAAATACCCCACAATATGTGACAAGATATTATTTTTCCTTTCCTGTCCTTTTTTTAAAAAAAGGTCCATTTTGATGGAATGACGGGTCCAATTGGTTTCACCAACGGAGCTCGTTCACGTGTCAAAATTGATATACTGAAGCTATCTTTTGAAGTCACCGCAGAAGAGCAAAAGGCGAGCATAGCGTTTACTCTTGTTGGCAACTGGACGGAAGGAATAAGTTACGACAGGGATGGATTGCAGATGGGAAATAGAAATGTGTTGAGCAATGAGAAACCAGCCATTAACAAAACGCTAGTAATTACCACAACTGAGGTAGGTGTAAACGAGAACAGGCGGAAAAATTAGATTACTTAT
Source organism: Sinhomidia bicolor (assembly GCA_027743785.1). NCBI lineage: Eukaryota > Metazoa > Arthropoda > Collembola > Entomobryomorpha > Entomobryidae > Sinhomidia > Sinhomidia bicolor. Next base: position 7,982 of record JAHZMT010002142.1, on the reverse strand, counting down.
TTGGGTCTTTTCTTTTTTTTCTCCAATATTAATTATTTCATACCAACCAACCAGCAAATGAATGCCTGAAATATTTTCCATTGCAGGGCTCTGCATGCGTTACGAAAACTGATCCGGGTCAAGAAGAAGGATACTGTGTGGAGCTTGCCCAGCATTTGTCAAAGTTGGTTGGTTTTCATTATAAGATCAAACTGGTTAATGATGGCAAATATGGTCAACCCTCGCTTACTGGCCAGTGGGATGGTCTGATTGGGGAGGTTATGCGTGGGGTACGTGAATGAATGACTATGTTGTTTAATTTTTCTGTAATTTCTGTCAAATATATTTACCTCATTATATCAAAATATGTATCCTCCACACAGGAAGCGGACATTGCATTAGCTGACCTCACTGTAACTGCTGCACGTCAAAGTGTCGTGGATTTTTCGGCTCCCTTTATGCACACTTCGCTTGGAATTTTGTACAAGGTAATAACGAATAAACTGTATTCACACTTCTACTAATTGATTTAATGGACAGCTGCAGTAATTTTCAAATCATATTTTTTGCTTCTGCTTATATATTATTTAACTTATGGCTATAGTTGATCATACATACATTCTAGTTACGACTGGCTTCGTAGATCAGAAGAAAAGAAAAAAAACGTTACATGTAGGAACGGACAAAATATATAAATTTTCTATTTGGTTTACAACGTGAAAAGCGTTTATTACTTAAGAGGGAGCTATGAAGACGATGATGTAAGAATAATAATAATATGCTTTTAGTAGAGCACGTTTCTCCTGCCCTAAGGACTTCTTCTGAAAAGTTACGGACGTTCTCATCGGCAGGCTTTGGACCCAAATTGGGTCCTTTGAATTCTGGGTGTTTATATGACTAGAAACAAAGAATATATTGTGCTCTTATACTAATGTAAACGCATAAATCAGCATAAGATAAGAATATGAAATTCTTTTGCTTGACAAAAAAGAGATGCTTAACTTACAGCCCTTCCTAGTGCATAGATGGTCATTGTTACTGCTACGATATTCTTCCTTTCGATTAAATCACAAGACTGGAACAAGTCCACAGCTGGAACTCCGTACTTAGTGCATCCAGTAAGAAACCTGAGATGAAGTAGCGAGGAGGTGAATACATAAAAGTAGAAATATCGAAACTTTCAATTTTGAATTAAAAGGAGTGTAAAAAAATTACTGTTGAATGTTGTCCATAAACTTGTACTCTCCTCCGCCAGTATTAACCCTCTTGATTGAACCAGGCCTTAGTTTGTTCATTAATTTACATAAAATAACACCGTCGCGCAGAACATCTTCGTACTTTCCTAAATTTCAGATAAACATAAATTAAAAAATTCTCAACAGTAGCGGTATAAATTTTAATTAANACCAGGCCTCAGTTTGTTCATTAATTTACATAAAATAACACCGTCGCGCAGAACATCTTCGTACTTTCCTAAATTTCAGATAAACATAAATTAAAAAATTCTCAACAGTAGCGGTATAAATTTTAATTAATAATAATTATGCTTACCCTTTGGAAACTGTTCTCCAACTACTTGCTCAATCCATGCTTGACACGCAGCCTCCTCCTCCTTGTTCCGCTTGCCAGCAACCTAATTAGAAAAAAAATTAAAAAGATTTCACTAAAAAATTTACCAGCTAACAGCACTTGAAAATTTTGCACACGCGTATGAAAACTATAAAGAAAATAATAATGTTGCTGGTGTTTTTCAAAAATACCTTCCAATAATTCTTCGACATCTTGTATCTGTTATGGAACAGGGGTTTCGAGACCCACTTAACTAACTCTTTCAGTCTTCTCACAACAACTCGTACAGTCAAACTGGGTTCACCTGATTGACTCGTCTCAATTGAAAAGAAAAAGACATTAATTTGCTTACATATACACATTCTTTTTTTCTCCACTTTTTGAGTAAGCCATTCGATGAAAACCCTGACACAATATTTTTTTTCCTGGTTTAGCTGCTTTACCATTTTTTATGGTAAACGTCATCAAGTGAGATTATTAAATGTATATAAGCACACGAGTAAAAAAAAGAATTTTAAGGAAGTTGTAATATTATGTCGTTACCAAATATGAAGATTGAAGACTGTTAGAGGTTACAGTTTCTTTCTGCTTTATGAAATGCAGACTTTAATTTTAGGTGCATTCGATAAGTATATAGTCATCAAAACACTTTTTTTTGCATGCATCAATGCTTTGATATGGACACTATACGGTATTATGTCTGCATATATTTTTTTATTCTCAACAAAATGTGTCTACATGACTTCAAATTAAGAGTTTTTTTTACAAAGATTATTGAAATATGATGTTCAAGCCCACCTACGCCCAAACGCTTCTTTTGCTGCTGCTGCTGCTGCTACTTTATGTGTACTTATTAGACATCCGCGTTCTACAGGAGCATCATCATTATGATGATTTTATCAGAGAAGCTGGATAGATCACCAACCATCACCAATCACCGTTTTTTTTAAATAAAACTTATCTACCTATGCCTATACTATAATATGCATCTCCTGATCTGATCTGTGTTTGCTTCAAGCAGTGAGCTAACAAAATTTGATGAGATAGCCATCATCATAAATTGAAAATTAGGTCACCAAATAAAAACGGTACAAGTTCTTTGATTCACACACACAAATATTATTATTACCTATGCTAAAAATATAACTGACAGAACAGATCATGAATAGGTACCTAGCTAGGTATGTATTTCTAAGATTATTTGGAAAATAAAACCAGAAGCAAAATCTTTCGGAGTGTGTGCGCTGCCATGTTTCTAAATGATAGGCTGTTTAAATGGAAAAAATCTTTAACCAATTTTGATGTTTATCTTTTTTATGCATTGTAATACGACTTTATTAAAAAAACTGAAATGTACTAATTTGCTAACCCAATATGGAAATAGATTTTGTGTATTGTCATTAAAAGGCAATAAATATTCCACGCCAAATTTTATACATACATTCAACTTCAAGACACGCCACCTACTATGTATATATACCTTCCACAACTAACAATGTTTTTTATTATGGCTTTGCTTAATTTTTTTGCAGTCAACGGATTTACCAACAGACGGAATAGCGACACTTTTGGGACCATTCAGTATCTGGGTTTGGGTCAGTATTTTGATGGCATTCTTTGTGACATCAATTTGCCTTCGATTTGTGGCATGGCTGAGTCCATATCAGAAAGATGATATTATTTTACCTGGCTCTGAAAGGGGAACATCATTAGGCCAAGATCTCAGTTGGATAAATGCAATGTGGCTCCTTGCCAGCACATTGGTTCTACGAGGGTGTGATATAAGACTGTCTGCGGCGTCTTCAAGAACGATTGCTACCGTTTGGTGGCTCTTCTCTTTGGTCATCTTGATAATTTATGCGAGCTTGGTGAGTCACTGGTTTAATGCCAACTACTCGTCGTCCGCAGGTGGTCCAGGCTCCGCAGAGTCTATTGAGAATCTTTTGAAAAATCCAGTACTTGAATTTGGTGTTGTGCAAAGCGGCTCCACCAATTTCTTTCTACAAAATGCCAAGCGAGAAACATTGCAAAAGATATGGTGGCGGGTGCAGAAAGGGGCGGAAAATCGGGGCTTCCAAACTTCCGTCATATCTGGAGTTAATGAAGTCAACTTGTCCCACGGAAGATTTGCGTTTATAACAGAAGAGATTAATTTGAATCAAGCTTTGATTGAGGACTGTAGCCTGGGAATGATTACTGGAATTGATGGAAGATCTTTTGCTGCAGCAGTTCAGAAAGGTGTGTACGCTATCTGCTTTATATGTTACTTGTCATTTTGAGAATATTAAAGTACGCACACGAAGTAATCAATTCACTAACATTTTTATAATTGTAAAATGAATACTAGGTTCTCCACTTCGTGAAAAATTGTCACAAGCCATTCTTCAGTTGGGTGAAAGCGGTGTTCTTCATCAACTTGAAGAGAAGTGGTGGCCAAAGCCCAACTGCAATGAAGTTGAAGGAGGAAAGCCACAAGTACAGCTAATGAATTTTGCAGGTCCATTAACTATCCTGATTATTGGTGTTCTGTTTGCCATATTCATTGCAATCATTGAAAGGATTCTTCACCACCGAAGATCACACAGAGGATTCTTCAGGGTACGAAATATATTTTTTGATATGAACATCATAATATACCATGCACGCTCTCATATTGCCAATTTCCAATGACTTTTTTTAGACTGCAACTGAACCAGGAAATGGAAAGATTGCAATGAATGGATGCGACTCAGAGTCTAACTAAAATATTACGGAAACAAAACTAGCAATATTCATGTTCACAGGTTACACCAACGATCTACATATACACACAACAATGTATTCTTAGTTTTACGATGGAACTTTACTTTGCACCGTTGCACATACCTTTTTGCACTATATTTTTTTTCTTTAAAATTAAATGGATTCTTGTTCCAAATAAGTTATGAAGTTATCAAATCAGCTTTTTAAAATGTTCATCTAGCAATATATTATGATATATACTTATGTAGGTACAAATAGTTAACTTTTTACACATTACACATTACCTATACGATAAATTAAATTGGTCTAGCCTAATAATACATATATTTACATATCTTCGTTAGCTGTCATTAGGTATAAAGCTTTTATGCATAGATATGTATTTACGTTAATTGACCACCTCGGTCTTTGGGTCACATACAATCTTTGGTGTAAAGATAAATTTTCATACTGGATAATAGGTCTACTCTCAAATAAATCTGTAATAAAATTTCTCGAACATATTTTTAGTCGATGCGCTGCTTTGATAACATGTAGGCAAAAATTTAATTCGGATATAGAATTTTAAATGCATGTATACATAAAAACTTAATGACATCAAATGAAATATACTGTATGAATATCAATATACAGTGTCATTACATATTATTAGAGCAGGATTTTTTACGACATGAAGAATGTACGCTTTGTTTCTTATTTTTTACTGTTTTGAAATAAAGTTGAAGTTTTAAGGTGATGTAAAATATATTAGGTAAATAAATATATATTATAACTATTATAACTACCTATTATGTAGCAAATTTGAGGCCCACATAACGTTATGCAGCTTGTTACGTTGTGTGCCAAGTGCCAATACACAATTTCGTTTTTATGTACAAGCTTACTTGTTATGTAATAAATTTAATGTTACTGATTACTGACTATTGTACAGAAACTACTAGTTAAAAAGATGTTTCCTATTTAAGTTTGTGTTGTTGAAATTTATTATAGAAATAAGAAAGCTATACATTGGAAGTTCAAGAAGATTGATTAGTTTTTAATTTCTGTTTCAAATCTTTCTCAGATTCTTAATTTTTGACGACTCGAATTTCTTTATTAGTATTTTGATCTCGAATGCACGCATTATTATCGACATAAACCATTATACAACCTTGGAAAGGTGAAAATTTTCATGTTGGTATAAACTTTTTATTTTACCAACGATTGTTGGATTTCACAGTAAATCGTAGAATACTTAAATGGGTATTATTATTGATTGTATAGTTGTACAACAGTTAGAGTAATTAATATTTAAATGCTCTTCATAATTTGACACGATATATTTTTAAAATTATCGTTGTAATTACCAGAATGATTTTTTGAATTTAATTATACTTGACAAATATGTATTTATTTACTATCAATACGGTTCGTTCAATAAATTAATTTTATTTTGTAGCTTAATTTAAATCGTTGAAAAACTTTTCAGAACGTGTACCAATTATCATCTCGCTAACAGATTTTCAAATAGCTTTTCACGCATTTTTTTCAAGATTTAGCAGCTTTTTGGTACAAGACATCCCCATTGTCCTACAGACCAAAACCAGTGCAAGGTGAAAATTTACATGGCGGTAAAAAACTTTTCATTTCACACTATGCCGTACAATGCTTGATGAATAGATATAAATAAATATTAAATCACAAGCAACACGATTCATCAAATTCTTCTTCATAATTTGTCACGATTTATTTTAAAAATTATCGTTATAATAATTACCAGTATCATTTTTTGAATTAAATTATACTTGACAAATGTATTTATTTACTATCGGTACGGTTCGTTTAATAAATTAATTTAATTTTATAGATTACTTTAATTCGTTATTCGTTGAAGATAGCAATTGGCCCGGAAAACGACATTCACCTCCAGTACAAATCATCATCACACTCGCAGATTTCCAAATTGTATACACATTTTTTCGACATATCCATTTTAAACAGCAAATTAAAATTAAGTCATTTAATTAATTCCAGTCTCGCAAAACATACTTTTTAACACGATTATTGTACTCATATATTAAACATTTATGGCATGGAGAGATTTTCTTTTTTAGCTTGGAAAACTTTATGGGCAAACTATCATCCCATCACTATCACATATAAACACTAATGAACATTGTGTACTTTCTGAAAAAAAGTCAGTCACACAGAACATGATAAATAAAGGTAAATGTTCAACATTTGTACCTAGTCTAGTCATTCCAAATGTAATAATTAAATGCCTGTGTAGTCTACTGGCACTTTTTTGCAAGTAATAATATTATAATATTTTGCTGAAGTTCCCATTATTGCACCGGATTCCATGAGTATGATAATCTCTTATTATTTGAGAGGAGAATTACCTCTGGTGAGCACTACGTTATTATATAAAACCAATATTTTCATAATATCTTCACTTAGAATAGTCAACACTCAACACAAAATATCAGCAACTAGACCAATGACCACTTCCATTTAGACAGATATATAGATATAATGTCCTTAATAAAGTACTAACCAGGAATGATTACTCGTTATTTCAAATTAACTAATCATTTTTGTCATGTCATAATCCTATGATTTTATCTATTTTCTTAAACCGTTATCGTTTTGCACGAATGCACACACATATTCCAAATTCCCTTTTAAACGTTCACTCACACTAGTCAGTATTTTTCACATTGACTCTCTACATTACTATGCATCCTTGCCCCTCTGTAGGTTCTTCCTTTACTGTGGAGTTGTTTGCCATGTTGCCGCTTCCTCCAGCATCCCCCAAATGCCCCTTACTTTTATCCACTACAGAAGCACCACTAGAGCAACTTCCTGTACCAACATCTCCCTTGCCATACTCTATTTCGGTTTCTTCAGTTCCATCAGTAGACACTGCATCAGGATCGTTATTACCCGTAGACCCGGAGGAGATACCGTCTCCACTAACACGAGGAGACGTTATTTTTGCTGGACGTCTAATCCCGCCATTACTTGCGTTATCAAGGCCACCTGCCATTGGCATTGAATTATGCTGACTCACAACTCGGTTTCTATTTGCAAGTGCAGGTTCCGTTTTTCTTCTCTGAAGATCTCCAACATGGGGGCCAGGCAACCCTGAAACTCCGGATGGGGACGCTGTGGAAATTGATGTTGCAGCTTGATGTTGAGTTGCGGCCGTCAAGTACTTTGAGAGCAGACCACTTACTTGACCATTTACAGCTGTAATAAATACTTTGTAACCCAAACTGAAAGACAAAAAATTGAATTTTTTTACATATTCACATCAAGAGATGTTTACTTGTTAACTGTACACAACTTGTCAAGTATTTTTACCATTGTGTATTCGACCACAGGGTCAAATTCATCAATCCATCACGAAGATTTCGAATAATATCAGGACTCTGATCACGAGACGAATTTACTGTTCTTACAGCACCCAACGCGTCTCTCAATGCAATCGACACTATGAGTGACCAATCCAAAATACCTACCGAGTTATGAAAATACGTAGTTAGTTGTCATTTGATTTTTTGTACCACTGCGAATAAAATATTTTTTTTTCTAAAACCTTTATACCTGCTTCCCAAAGAATCTGCTGAATAAATCGCAATTCAATTCCAGATTTCGTCGAGTTCAACATGGATACTTTCGCCGAGTCTGAAAGACCGTACATCGGCAAA